>KQ085996.1:0-112756 GCA_001020605.1 Schizopora paradoxa
TAAAAACTCCTAGGTGCGTCTTTATTCGGGTACTTTTGGTGCGGGACAGAGTCTTGCAGCAAAGCGGCGAGAGGAGACACTGAGCGGGAGGGCGGGAGACGGCGGCGGCACTTGATCGAGTGGCGGTGCAAAGCGCGCGTCGGAATTGTCCGTGATGCGCGTGCCGCTTATGTGATCGCCGCTTTTGGTTAGTTTGCGGATGTTTTCCGCGCTGTTGTTGAATGTTGCAAGTTGACGTTGCACTTGCACGTTGATTTGCCGGTGCACCTTCGCCGTTGAAGCTACAGGTGAGTCGTTCACCTTGTATGTTCTTTTTTTTATCGATAAATAACGTCATAAAAAAGGGGATCAGAGCACTAATCATCCATGGAAGTGAAATCTGTCTTCGAAGGGCACACTATGGCTGCTGGGGATGAGGTTTCGGCATGGATCACTCGCGATGAACGCTTCTTTTCTAGGTACAAGGTGAGCAAATCTTTGACTTCTTCAAGTTCTCTTCGAAACTTGGAAACTCAATCTCGTCCACAGATCTATCGAAGTTATCCTCAACACTCCTCGTGTCGATCTTCGAAGCCATCGAAAGAGCTTGACTTCTTTCGCTGAACACGACCTTGAGGTGCTCGTTTACTTCAAGCAACCTATCAAGTATGGTCAAAGAATCGCTGCGATTCGCAACCGTCTGTCCTTTCGATTGAGGATGGCTTTCCGTTTCAAGATCATCTCAGATACGCGACAGATGTGCGCAAGAGATAAACAAGATGCAGTAAATGTACGTCCTCAACGTCTCTTCTAATGACTGCTTTTGAACTTGACTGTAGAAATATATTCATACCAACATGCATTCGCTATCTCGGCGGCTCTGTTTTGAGGGGGCTATATTCTCGAGATGGAATTTCTCAGAAGTGGACTTTTGAGGACCAAGCCACTGGATACGAAATCGAATGCAACGTGTATTCCAAAGCTCAAGGATACGAAGTGGGATTCGACTCGCACGGTAAACGAGGTTACCGAAAAGTTGACATGGACGATTGCGATTCCCCGCAAATATCGATACATGTATCCCGAATAAGCTGCTAAGATGATTTCCCTTAGTATCTCTTCGCCTTCAATGCTACGTAACATCGTAACTCAGGTGGCATTTAGGAGAACGCGTTGGTTTTGCGACACGTTGATACCTGCACGTCATTTAAAATCGAAAGTCACCCGCTCATCCAAAAATACCAAGTGAGTCGTTTATTAATTCGGTGGGAGTACTTTCTCACATTGAAGCACGTCAGTTTGACAGGAATTTAAGGGCACGGCGGCTCGAAGTCATCTCATTGAAACGCAACTTTCATCGCTCTTTACTTTCGGCTGTTAGGATCGATGCCTTGCAAAGGGTAGATTTGGGTGTCGTTCACCTGATTGTCGGGTAATGGCCTTCCATTCAACATGGGTTTAAAGGACTTCGCATTTGTTGCGTTTGGTAGGAGCGCCTTTCTATATTTATGTCAACACCAGGTCGGCTCCTTCATGAACTGCAAGCGCGACGAAGGTCCGGAATGCTCGTGAAGTCACTCGTGTTCACTCACTGTCGACAATGCCCCATCACCTCACCCGACTTTGCCATATGTATATATTGAATCGTGGATGAATCCGGCGATGGCCCACCCTCGGTGTAAAGCACGATGTCGGATTCAAACCAACCAGAACCGCCTACACTGAATCGTCTTCCATCATCCATCCGTCGATACGTTACCGGCGAGAATTTTGACCGGTTCCTCACGGTTTTATTCCTCGTTGGTTTGTCTGCCATACCGGCATCCGTCATCGTCATCGTCGCAATCCTTAAGCACGGACATACCACTACCTTTCCTCCCGACGATCCTCACGTCAGCTGGGTCAAGGGTCCCGACACTCGAGGAACGTTCAACATCATATGGCTTTGCGCAACGACTATCTTCACATGCGTATACGTTACCGTGCACGTCGACGTCCCCAATTACAGCGTCGAGGTGCAGGAGAATGAGGAGGAGGTCACGGAACCATACGTGCCGTCGGTCTTCCGCCGATGCACGTCAGCGGTTCGCAAGTGCGTTTCGAAGATCTACCGGTGTATCCTGGACGCTCCCAATTGTCTCTGGCGGAAGATCAAGCCCAACCTGCGTAAAGCATACTGGGTGTTTCTAAACATCTTCGCGCCAGAGCTCATGCTATTCGTCGCTTTCTGCGAGAGGGAAAGTGCAAAATCGGGCGTCGCTTTCATGCATAGCTGTGGACAGAAAAAGTGGAAGCTGCGACACGCTTTCTTCGCAGATATGGGCGGATTCAAGGTCAAAGAGCCGACTCGGACTCCAGAAGTCACTGAAGTGCGAGTGTTCAGTTCAGGACTTGATTTTTACGAATGGTACAAAAATGAGGGATGCCCAGCCGTCGAATATAAGGAGATCGAACACGACATCAAGGACAAAAGCAAGAAGGACACATTACTGAAGCTTTTCACCATCGTTCAGGCGGCGTGGTTTATCATTGAAACCCTTGAGCGTTTTGCGCAACACCAGCCCGTCTCAGCGCTTGAAGTCACGACATGCTCGTACATCGTATGCGCCATCATCACTCAAGCATGTTGGTTACGCAAGCCGTACGGTGTAAACAGGAGTCACACTGTGCCAGTCGTGAAAGCACAGACGCCGGCTGTTGAAGGAGCCGCAGAGACAACGTCCGCATTACGAGCTCGATCCCCGATCCGGGAAGCGCTGCAAGAGACCAGAACCCCCTCCGAGATTGGAGACGGAGCCAGCGAGTTGGAGAAGCACGACGCGCCTACTGCACCAACATTAGCCCCCGCCGCAGATGAGGAGGCAAACAAAGTCAGCTATCCAAGACTACTATTCCCTAAGGCTCCGTGCACTCCCTTTAACCGCGCGTACATGAATCCTCGCCATTCGGTGCTATGTGAGTACTATCAATACCTGGAGCTTCGAAAAAAGCTGATGATGTCTCATTTCATAGTCTCCTGCACCTGCGCCTGTTTCGTAGGAGTCATCGTCGGATTCATCCATATAATTCCATTCTGGAACACCCGATTTGTCAGTACAGAAGGACAATGGATGTGGCGCGCTTGCTGCGGCGTACAGATTTCCGTCTTTCTTGCTTTCGCATTCAGCGCCGCCATCGAACCGTTGTATCATGGTGTTCTTCTCTGGCTTTCGATGCTCTTGTTATGCTTGTTCTACTGTATGTCTCGTATCGTTTTGTTTGCGCTCATCTGGACGTCGTTTTCCAGTCAACCTATTGGGTTGTACAACGACGTGCACTGGGGCTTCGCACTGTTTCCTCACTGGGAATGATGTATACGTACATGTATATTCTGGTTTCAAGTTCGACGTTCAGATTACTCCGCTTTGAACATTCATGTATTTTATTTTCATCTGTAAATTTCGGTTGGGACTTTTCAAGCAACGATTAGAAGTTAGCCCGACACGCGGTTACGTAAAGTGATCGCTTACCTACATGTACGCAAGGCGGCAGCGCGTGCCGAACGGCATCCCCTGCCAGCCTTTGAAACAGAGGGCCGCTGCCGCCTCTCCCCTGCCTTGTAAAATAAACAAAAAATATGTTTAAATGCCTGTCGTCAACGCACGCGTTGACGACAGCTTTCTGCGCAAGAACGAAAGGCGCATCTCCTCGAGATGCGCCTGCCTCTCATCTCGTCATCACCAGTGGGCAAAGTAAAAGACCCGGGCCTTCTCCGGCAGCTGCCGCGTGTCGTACGACATTTCGTACGACTTGGACGATGCACGACACGCTGATCTACAGTGGTGGGAATGTAGCCCAGCGTGTCGTGTGTCTTTCTAATTTTTTGGGCCCCTCCACGACACGCAAAGCACCTCAAGCGCCCCCAGCGCCATTTTCGACGGCTTTGAAGTTGCCGGCCCGGTAAGGTTTAAGGTTTTTCATTTATTTTTCGACTAATTACAAAAAAGGATCGCACTAAAAACTCCCGCACGGCGACACGAGGCGGCCTAGCGCGCCGAACGTTCCAAAAGCACCGAAAAAGTGCTCGCTGTTGAGGGAGCGCGCAAGACGATACCCGAAATCGGGGCTTCGCGCCTCGTTTTACGGCTGGCACCCGGGCGGGAAGGTGTGCGGGGTCCCTGACCCGACCCGCCGCGCCGCACTGTCTCGCGTAAGCGAGCGTGCGTGTCGCGACACGCACGGCAAACGCCGCGCGCCCAGGGGCGCGTTTCGCGTAGGCTCGAGACCAGCCTTCGCTACTTCACGTGAGATGTCGCGGAGCGACTGAGCGTAGCGAAGGCTGGTATTAGAAGAAGGTTTCTAATACGCTGTTCAATGGACCCTGAGAGAAGCCTTGCCGAGCACTTGCCGAAGGCCAGAATTGAAATCAGGCTGATGCTGCCTCGTCCAGCATCTTTCTTGCAGAGCTATCGTCGTCGACGATATGCAGATTTGTGCCACGAGAATATCATCTCGAAGAGATATGATGGCTGCCGACGTAACTGGTGTCGAACAAAAATCAAGCAAACGTCCGAGCGTACCATAGTTTGCAAGTTTTGTACCTGTTGCGGTTGTTACCATCTTCCGATATAATGTTTGAGCTCCTTTGTCTCATAACAGATACCATTCCAGAGCTCTGAGATCTTTTAGGCCAAGATGTATGCTGTACATGTACCGGTATTTGAAGGCAAAAGGAATTGATTGCACGAGAACATATTTCGACGAACGGTGTTCGACGCAGTGCGCGCGAAAGCGTGGACTCCCGAATTGGGCCACCGGCAAGGGCTCGGCATGGCTTCTTTCTAGGTTCGGAACAAGCCGCCTTCAGCCGGCGGTTCCGTTTGCCGGTTTACATCCAACGTCGATCCCCCAGAATGGACGGCAGCCATAATCGAGAGAAACCCAGATTGTATTGAAAGTTTCGGTCGTCGCAGTAGCAGTAACGCAGAGGAAAGGGATGTTGCGGCCGGTATGCGTGCGTAGGAGATGTATCTTCTTATACTCAACTCGAAAGTCATCGCCCCAATCTTGTATAAGATGTCCCTCATCAATGGCAATCATGGCAATTCTTGCGCGAAATTCGGGGTCCAGCAAGAGGTTCAGGAATTGAGGAGAGCGAAGCATCTCAGCAGAGAGATAGATCATGTCCATCTCGCCGCGAGCGACGCTCGACCATGTGCGGGGGTCCTTGCTGTTGTCCTCATTAATGTACATCGCCCGCAGGCCTTTCTCTTTTGCCTGTCGTACCTACAAGGATATGAGCAAGCATACAAATCAACTGAAGAGAGTAGCACGCACCTGATCCTTTTCAAGAGCCTTCAGAGGACACACCACAATCACGATCTTTCTCTTCATCATCGCAGCAACTCCCTCGAACAAGACACTCTTCCCGTAGCTTGTCCCAGCAATGCATATCGAGTCGTAGCGCTCCACCAATTTGTGAATTAGGTGAGCCTGCCAATCGTCAATGTCGAAGTCGAGTCCAAGCTTGTGGCGGACCGTAGACTTGACCCGATCTACACCGTAGCCAAGCTCAATGACGCCGTCAGTTCGCTTAGACCCAGAGCCAGGCTGCTTGCGAGTGCGTGGCGTTGTTGGTGTCGTTGGTTGTGGGATGCGAGACGGACGGGTTGAAGACGGAAGGGGTTGACGAACAGGACAGAGATTCTCCTTGTTGCTCCGTGAAGAAGAGGTCCGAGGTGGAGTGGCGTCGAGTGCATCGTCAAAGGAGAGCCCGCTCTGCGGAGCGTAGGTGCCCGCGCGCATCCACCAGCAGAGCACGACCGTGGACGAAGAGGAAGACGTCGTCGTCGACAACGACGACAACGGTGCGAGAGCACAACCCACGCGTCGACACGCGTTTCTTACGTAATCGAGCGCGCATTCTCCGCTCTCTCAGTCTTCGAATGAGTAACGACGGGGTTCAGCGGTAGGCAGATACTAGATAACAGCATAGGCATATTTAAAGGGCACTGAAGTATCTATGTACAAATTTTCAATGTGTAGGACGAAGTCTGGAATATCTTATGATTTGTTTCTTGCGAGCACGAAGAAGCAAGCAAAAACGCGTGAGAAGCACAACTTCGGCGCGTGTGTAAAGATGTACAAGTCAATTTATTGCTGTTATTTTTACCGGTGTACATGCCCTAGACCGTTGCGTACCCGATGCAAAAAGAATGACACGATTTGGTTGAGTTGTTGTCGTGCTAGAGCCCGTCGATTGAAGGCCTCCAAACCGTCAGTCTTGGGCAAGCCTCTTTCAAAACGAGGTCTTCTTCCTAAACTGGCTACAGTCAAGGCCCACTCAACGAGACACCCCCACTCAACGAGACACCCCAGGTTATTGCAACTTCTACCACATTATTCCGTAAACTTTTGTCTCTATTTGATCATGCAACATGTCTAAACTGTGTATACAAAATCTGGTGAAGTTATATGCATTTTTGCGAAAGATATTGACAAAAGACTGTGAAAAGGGGGTGTTTCTGTAAGTAATAAATGGTTCATTAATACATCGAATATTTGTTTCACCCTTCTTCTCGGCAGATTTCACACTTTTTCTTTCACAGTAAATCTAAAAGTGTTGGTACAAGTATCCGTGTACAGTTTTAATGATCAAAGTTGTCGAGAATGTGTTTTGGTGAGCTAAAATGTGGAAGAGGAGCCGTGTGAAGTGAAACAGACACCACAGGTTTTTGCTTCATATCTTTTTACACAACAAAGATAAAAATATGAAACAAGCTCTGAGGGATGCAGAATGTTGCTATGCATCGTCTTGGCCTTTAAGAGAATATATACATCTTCATGCTGGAGTACGATATTGGAGAAACGAGCGTGGGACCGGAGGTGTCTCGTTGAGTGGTTGAAGCCATTTTGGCGTCCAAATCTTGAAACACTCATGAGACCTGTTTTACTCACTCAATCAGCTCGAAATTTTGCACATATGTCGTTGAGTACATTGGTGAGGTTCTCTAATTTTTACATGATTTTGGAATATTTATTGGAAGAGAAATTGCGACATCAAAAAGTGGTGTCTCGTTGACTGGGCCATGACTGTATGCCCAAAAGAAGACATCGTCCAAAAGAGGCTTGGCACGAACCTAGCTTCTTTCAGGGTCCATTGAACAGACTATGAAAAACCTTCTTCTAATACCAGGCTTCGCTTCGCTCAGTCGCTCCGCGACATCACATGAAGAAGCAAGCCTGGCACTACGTGCAGGCCAGGCTAACTGGGCGGAAGATATCCGTGAGAGATGCATCAAAATAGTGACCCTATAATTATTAGCATTTCTCTAAGTGATAGGGTTCCAAATAAAGAGTTTATCTTTCTGTCTATTTTGCGGAGAAAGAGCCATGTGCGAAATAAGGATACTCCTTTGCGGAGAAATAGCCTCAAATCAATTCAGTTGAAGGCTATCTTTCCCCGAAGTAGAATCCCTATCTCCACATTGAATATCTCTTAGGGAAATAAGTAAATATATAGGAACACTATGTTTTATTCTATTTCGGTTAGAAAGCAGCTCTCAAATGGGAAACTTATATAGATGCTTCTCTCACGAATATTTCTTTGAGAAGTAGGTGGTCTTGCACGCAGTGTGGTCACGAGGCTACGTGTCGCGTGAAAGAGAAGCTCGTGTAGTGTTTGCAACGTGGAGGCCACGTGGATCCTGATGCTTGTTTCGATGTTCTTCACGAACTTCGTCTGGACGTCTCAGACTTTAGCATCGGGCTCTCAGCGTAAAAAACAAACAATTTGTGAGTATTCAGAAGGAAGGGAGCGTAACGAAACTCAAGGGGTCTCGACCTAGACCCGCTGGGATGCTACGAGACGTATAAGAGAATTTTATCGTGACATGAGGACAGTCAACTTGCGGCGAAACACGGGCAGTTCGAGTGGTATTTGGTGGGATTACGGTCAACGATGTCGGAAATGCGTATTGATGTGAGATCTCTGTAACTTTAGGTGCCAGTGGATCAACTCGGACACCGGTCGCAGCACGGATGACTACTAGTATACTGACTTACTGGCAATCCGGAATCACTGAAAATGACGGCGGAAGAAGGAATGGGTCAAAAAAAAAACTGCGCAACATGTATATCTCGAGCCTTGGTTCTGTCTCGGTGCTCGTTCACGCTTGCCTTTCAATCTCCAGAGGTTTCCCATAACGGGGTCAAATCATCTTCGAACTCAATGACGGACCAGCGCTGAAGTTCAACACCCGATAGCCAACAGATTTCCTGTACGCTGTTATAACGCCCGCCGCGGAGTACTTTTTCTCGGTTTCTCCTAGGCAGCATCTGGATACGAGAGAGAGAGTAGACTGTCTATGTCAAGGAACTCGACGTCGAAGATATTGGAATGCCTCGGTGCTTCAGTAAATCGGTCAAGAACAAGTACATGCTGCCATTGTAACCCGAGGGCTCCACTATTGCAAATACGCAGCACCACCCACTTTGTCCACAAATTGACATTCGTACGTTGTATTGTTTCTGGAGATCTCAACGGAAATTCATTCAACAGCAGGCGGTGCCTTGAAGCAAGAGGTTTAGGAACATTCTACTGATACGTGTGGAACGGCGGTGGTCATGGACGGACGATCGACCGTAAAAATGTCGTAACATATCAAGCGTAATCTCGCCTATCACAACGTGAGCAACTTTGTTAGGTATGTTTCCTTCATCTGTGAACCGAAAACCTTCTCCTCGACTGATATAAAACTCGTTCCTTACGAGAGAACGCGCAGCCAACGATGCAAGAGTCCAACTACACCACCGGAGAGTTAGTCGAATACCTTCGATGCATCGCTTTTCCTATATCCCATGATTTCGAAGTCGAGGGGTTCAGACCGACCTTCGATAATCTGCAAAGGATCTTCTTCCTGCACAAGCTCGCCTTTCCCTTTGAAAATACAGCTTTTCATTAGTACGTGAGATCAATGATTTCAAGACCTCTCACTCATAATCCACATTGACATCATTAGTGAAAAAGCTTCGAGTGAGATCTGTGCCAATGCGATTTACAAAAGGCTCATCCTACAAAGGAAGGGGCTCGGATCACATTGTTGCGGGTTAAACACGGTATTACTTCACGTCTTACAGGGTTTGGGATACAAGTGCGTGACGGTTCTCCTCAAATTTCATCAGTCGCCTTCTATTGACTCGAGTTTTACAGAGCTTATGCTGGGCTTGGTCGGTTCAACAAAACTCTGCTCGCGAGCAAAGAAATCAATCTCGGTCCTCGGACTCACATGATTCTCTTCGTCCAGACGGAATGCACTCCTCAAACGTATCTTGTGGATGCTGGAGGTGGTACGATCGGTCTGGTCAGGCCGATCCCGGTATGCGACGGCGCGATCGTCAAAGGCGCTTCTGCGCCTGAGGAGCACAGGGTTGTCCGAGTTAGAGGCTGCTCAGACGCTGCGGAATCGCCTTCCTGCCGTGAATCAATCGAGGATTGGCAACTCGAGATGCGATGCGGCACTCATATGCCCGAATGGCGAGTCTTGTTCACATTCTCGACCGTCTCGGTGGGATCGTCGGCCATAGAGTCTGCCAGTCGATTTCTCTTGGGTCCTCAAGGCGACGCAGCTTTTCAAACCAATATTTTCTGCGTCAAATATTTCCGCTTGGGCTATTGCGAGCACGAAGGCGGCGAATCGAAGCCATCTTCGATGAGATGCGAAGCGACGGGAGATCTAGGAAGACTGGTCTTGACTGGCAATAAGGCGACGAGACGCATCGGCGACAAATGCGAGGTTGTTGCCACTATCGATTCAGATTTGGAGAGGAGGACCATACTAAAGGACGTCTTCGGCGTCGATACTGATAACATGGAGATTCGCGAAGAACGTCCGTCTTGTTCATCATAAGAAACTGTCTTCAAAGACCTTCTACTATGTCTGTATTCATTGCTTTGGTATATATCGGCTTACTGCGCTTCGTTGAAGTCAATTGTTACGTCGCCGCTCCTTTCTCCATGGATCCGATAGACAAATGCAGATGCGCATGGTGCTCTCACGCAACTCCCCTTTCTTCACTTTCCTGCAGGTGTTGAGAAAGGCCAGCAGGTGTCTATGGTGTCCGTGGGACGAGGATCGCTATCAAGTAGCGCATATAATGAGCCCTTGATCTTTATTCTACCGCGAGGTCGATTCAAGTTACATCCACAGGTCACACCTCGTCCAAGGCGAACTTCAGAACAAATTTCGGTCGCCAAGCTCGCTGCACTGTACATTGGATTCGAATCGATTGAGAGAATTCGCGAATCAGAGATTTTCGCCTGAAGTATGTGAGTAAAGATTTGGTCCTGTGGCATCGCCTCTGCACCGGATGGGGTGCCGAGGCAAATTTGCGGTGAAATCACTGGCCACCTCTGGTTCTTGTTCAAGGGGTACAAATACATGCACCTCCTGATGACAGTATCCTGTTAGTTCATGTCCAACTTGTGCCCGAGTCGCATTGCAGGTAGAGGTGTTTCATCGACGAGCGAAAAGGTCTAGAGAGACCAAAGCCTTTTTGGATATCGATCCATGTCGACGTTGATTACAGTGTCTCGCAAATCGGTAACAGGCTATGATAATCTTCAGATTCACGACAAACAATGCAGATGCGATTTTGGCCTTATTGCCCCCGGATTGGTGTCCAATGCAGACAGCAGTGGAGACTACACAGATTACTGTGATTACTGTAGTGAGCGATCATTCTCTGACGCTGGATGTCATTGACGAAAACCGGTTTCAAGGACGAGCATTTGCTACCAATCTACCTCGGTTGACAGCATGTACAACCGGTGCTATCTTTGGCTTCAACACCGTAACCTCCGTGGAAACGATCTTACGAAAATTAAGCGCTTCAGGACGAAATACATTGATGCATCACTTTGGAGGCGACAAAAAGTCATTGGACATGGAAATTGGGAGGCATCTCGCTATGATCCTAAGGAAGCACGTGAATTTGAAGATCATCAAGAAGTTACCGTTCGCAAACCAAAGGCGCATCGTCAATTGTATAGAAATGGTTCGTACTCCTGAGTATTATCACTGATTTAGAGAACAGATTTTAAGAAGTGAGGGTACAGATGATCGACGAGGAGCCCGAACTTGCTCGAACCGCAGAAAATCTCCTCAACAAACTCGTAGAGTTAACGGGCATATTACCTGATGGCCTTTTCGTCAATGGAGTCAAAAGGCTAGGAGACAATCCGGTCGCGGGCGGAGGATTCGCAGACGTATGGAAAGGAGAAATTCGCGGAACATCTGTAGCACTCAAAGTTATCAGGGTCTACGACTTGGATATCGAGTTTCAGAAGGTTCGATGGTGTCCCCGTTGCCGATATCATCAGCTAGTACTGGTAACTTACGGCTGCTTGCTTTCTTTAGGATTGCTACAAGGAAGTCATTGTATGGCGTAACATTTGCCACCCGAATGTGATGCCTTTCATTGGCGTCAATGTCGATATATTCAAGCCCAGGATCGCCCTAATTTCTCCATGGATGGATAACGGGCATATGCTCTGCTATCTGAAGAAACATCCCGGCGCGGATAGACAGAAGATGGTCTGTGTATATGCTACATATGTTTGATCCACTCACCTCACCCGTTTAAATAGATATACGAGATCTCACTCGGCCTCCATTATCTCCATTCTCGCAGGCCGAAAGTCATCCATGGAGATCTTCGCGCCGTAAGCAAGTATAACTACTTCTTCATGTGTGCAGCTCGCTCAATCGCTCCAACAGAACAATGTCCTCATTGACGACCTCGGTTGCGCCAGGATTGGCGACTTCGGACTGGTGCGCATCGAAGACACCTTGACATCGAAGGCAGGCTCGTCGTTCAGCGGATGTGGCTCGCTCCGATGGCAGGCGCCCGAGTTGCTCTGCCCGTTCCTCTTCGACCTTCGCGGAGCGCCGTGCAGAATCACAGAGCAGACCGACATATATGCGTTTGCGTGCGTCTGCCTCGAGGTATGCGTGACCTCCAATTCACAACTCAGCCTTCTAGCCCTTTCTTCCTCCTAATCGATTTAATTGTGCCTTCATAAAACGAGAGGCAGAGAGCAGTACTTACTCAAGTCACTATTGTGTTTCAGGCATTCACTGGACAGCCGCCTTTTGCACACCTTCGCGAGCCTGCTGTCGTGAGCGAGGTCGGGTTCTTGGGGAAGCATCCTTCACGTCCGGGCGAGCTTGGGGAGGATGGGAGCGTGCAGGACGCGATTTGGAGTGTCATGTCCTCGTGTTGGTCCAGGCAACCTTCCGAACGGCCGAGCAGCAGTCAAGTTGCGGAGACCCTCGAAACGATTTCTACGCGTTTCGCTTTGTCGAGCAGCTAGAACACCTTGTGTACGTGTCACATAACACGCGATTTTGTATTTTACACGAGGTACAACGGGGAACAAGAGTATCGCAAGAAAAACAGTAATCCAAAAAGCGCGAGTCCCATCCGGAAACAAGAAAGCAATGCGCATATAGATAGAATAATAGATATAAGTATCGCAGCAAACAATGAATTCGATTCATCACAGCAATACGACAAGAAATCACGGAGGAAGGAAATGGAAGACTAGATGGGAACGGTCAGTCTAATGATATATGCGAGGTAATACATATTGCTGTGAGTGGGTGATGAGATATGCTAATGAAGCATCCGGAGGTTGCGGATAGTGATGCGTGGTGGTGGTGGTGGTGGTGGTGTCACATTTGCGGTGATTTGAATGCGTTAGTTTACAGTACATGTAATAGGGCGTGCGGTGGGCGTTATGTGGGCGTGTCGGAGCTCGAGGAAGGTGTGTGCGTGTTAGAGTCGATGAGCTGCTCTCGGCGAAGCGTTTTACGTCCTGGAACGTCGAGGCGGGTCATGTGGGTAAAAACGTAGCTAAGGGAAGTAGTCAGCCTCCAAGTCGGGACAGAACTAAATGGAAACTAGCTAACCTGCTTGCGCGGCCATTTGCGTTGAGTCAAGCTATCATGTACACAACATGAGATGGCAGCATACAATGCTCGGAAGATGTCTACGTACCTTGAATTGTGATATTCCTAATAATACGAATGCTATTAAGACGCCAATTTCGAATAATATCCAGAACGTCGCCCAAACTTATAGCGAACGCAATGAAGGGGTGAGTTTAGCCGGTAATATGAATTTCGGCGGGGAAGGGCGTACCGTGTGCAGGGATGTAGGGGTAGAGCATCGCGAACTGTGTGCAGTCGGAGTCGTTGATTTTACGAAAGAATTTGTCATCCGCCAAATCCCCTAGTCACAAATGAAAGATAAGTGTAGGAAGATAATGCGGAAAGGGTGGAGCGGTACATACAGACGACGTAAAATATACTGAACGAGAGATCATGTGAGTTAGAAGGATGGTGACTGAACTATGAACACGTACTTCATAACGCCGACGAACAGACAGTACCATCGTAATGGTTGTCTTGAAAGAGAATGAGTGTCAGAAGGAATCTGAATAGATTTGTAACGCACGCATGGGCAATGAACCAGAATCCTACAAGCAATCCTTCGTAGCATAGCGTTAGTAGTATCGTCCTGTGGAATGTTTAGTTCGCGATGCAGAAAAGTTTGTCTATATCACGTACAATTTCTCTCTGACGAGGATGAGAGGCAGGAGTAGCCCAATTCCAAAGAAGAAGCTGACAACTTTTGCGACCAGAGTGTCAAATCCTGCGAGAACGAACCCGCCTCCGAGTAGCGTTGAACCAATGTACCCCGCTGCGAGAATGATTGTTGGTGATCCACCCTCCACTCGAGTACACCCGCCTAGGTTCGGGTCTATTGTTACACTCAGCACTATCCCTCCTGAAAATATGGCCTATCGCCAGAAATAGGCAATATGAACGAAGACTCGTCGATGAGCACCAGCCGAATGGAGCAATGAAGTTGTTGGACGTACCGCCGTTATGTGGCAAAGCTCATGCCAGCCGATGGTCATGAGCTTTAGCGGATTGATGACCACTCGAGCTCCGGGGAGATTCCAAAGTGCGAGAATGACCACAGAATAAACAACGATCTGAAGGCTCGTAAATTGGTGTTTTGAGAACGAATGACGAGGAAACGTACGACGTAGAGGACAACATCCTGCTCGGTGGTTGGTCTAAATGGATTTATGTGCTGGCTGGGGGCGACTGGAGGCCGGGGAGTAGGAGGCGGGAGCGACATGGAGGAAGAGACGCGGTCAACGTCGCCGACGACGTCCTCTTCGCTGCTGGCGACAACGAGGCCCGCACGCGTCTTTCTCGTGCTCAACGTTCGCGTGACCACGCTCATGTGACCAAAATGTGTTCAACGTCTCCTTCACCTTCAACTTTCATGTCGGAGCTCAATTTTCTCTCGTATCGTCCAGAAGAACTCTTCATCTTCAACGACAATGAAGAAATAAGTCCAAAGATGGCGGTGAGAGCTACTAGATATCGGCTGAAGCACATCGAGAAGGCAAACTTTGCTACATCGCTCAACCCTCGAACCCTTTCCGATTCCAGGAGACTCATCGAGAGAGAGGGGTATCCATGGGTAGGTTTTTAAGGAAAGATAGGTGAGTCATGCTCAGGTTCTCGTTCTCAACTCTTCTGATACCTGATACTTGTCGTTGCATGACACATTGATAGTAGTAAATTGATACCATGTCTTTGACCCACCACCGTGTCTATGTCCTCAAACTTCAAAGCTCGATCCCCCTTCACGACTGACTGCAAGCTCAAACCTATATCTTACGTTAGATGCTATGGAGACCGAAGTTCACAGATTTCTTCCAAATCTATGACGGTGGCTAGCTCTGAAGCTCATTGCTTATTTTACAGAACGCCTATGGTGGTTTCCCGACGCTCTCCGAAGTATACGTCCGTTATTAGCTCGTATTCTCGCCCGCTTTCGGCTAATAAAGCACTTCGATGCACTCTCATCCGATGAGAAATCGACTGCTTTGCGACCATCTCGTACTCATCGCTGGCGACTACTGTCCTCTTATTGGCGTCTCCTTCGCGATCTTCTTCCATCATGGGTTGGTGCATCGTTATTTTGGATGGTACGAACTTGCATCGTATTCAATCGTATTCTCTGCGCCGCATTTCGGAGAGAGCAAAGCGTGCCTGGAATGCGGTACTGTTTCTTTGGGCGGCTCCATTCGAAGTTGCTCTTCGACTCGTCCCTTGAACCTGCGTTCCTCGATACAGGACCTCCGAGGATCAGTTGTTAGCGAGACGAGGAAGATGGTCGAGCATGCTCAATGACCTCAATCGCGTTCTTCGATACACTGGAAAGAAGATTGGAGTTGCAAGGCCATTTTGCGATAACGAACCGTCCCCCTTTCCTATTTTTCGCGCAGCAATCGTCGACGCACAGTTCAGTATAAAAGTGCGTCACTTGGAAATTCAGGGAACAGGTCAAATATCTACAACCATCCCCCATCAACCAACCGACAAATGTACGCACTCACGCCATACCCGATAACACCAATAGGGTGCTTCATGGGAGTCGTCTTAACCCTGCTACCGTTGATTTCCCATGTTCGCAAGCTTGGCCTTGGTGTGTGGGGCTTCGCTCTATGGACGGCAGTTGGCAACTTCATCACATTTGTGAATTCCATCATTTGGCACAACAATGTCGATATTGTTGCACCCGTTTGGTGTGATATTTGTGAGTAAATCGACGCCCTTGGAAAGTTGTACATGTATTCTGATTCTTTATAATAGCAACAAAACTACAAGTTGGCGCAGGCTTTGGGACGATCGCTAGTTCTTCTGTCATCTCCCTTCATCTGTATAGGATCACGAACCGTCGAGCTTCCATTGAATCACGGGGACAAGTGAGTGATTTTTTAAATAGAAAAAATCCGACTCAACGAAGTTTTTTTTCTTCAAAGAAACGCAAGAGAGTGGTTTATGAACTTCTTCTCGTAATTGGGTTTCCACTTTTACTAATGGGACTCAGTGCGTTATCAACGTTTATAGGGATCACATTGACTGACTTATTATATATCATTTTCTCTCACTCCTTTCCTCTTTTCGTATCTTTCGGAAACAAGATGTCATCGTCCAGCCCGTTCGATTTGATATTGTGGAAGAAATTGGATGCTTGCAGACTATCTACAGTTATGTAGGGTATTTTATCCAGTATGTTCCTATGTTCCTGCTCTGCATGGTATGCGCCATCCTCGCTCGTGAGTATTCCAACATTGCGATTTCAAAGGTTGGATCGACTCATCGAAATGTAGCATTGACGCTGCGTACCTTCATTCGGCACCGGAAAGAGATGGATGAATTCTTGTCAAGCGGACAAGGAATCACTCGCATGGTTATGGCCTGCCTGAACACGATGCTCAATCTACCAGCGACTGTCTTCATAATTCTGAGCAATGTTGTCGCGGGACAGGACTCCGGATTGAACCAACCATTTATCAGTTGGAAGAATGTCCACGATCAGGCGCCTGGGTTGTCACTCTCTTCGATAGTTCAAACCCCGGCCAGCGAGTGGAGCGAGGACACGCAGGCCTTAATCTTGGTGAAATGGAATGAATGGTTTTTCGTCGTCGCCGCAGTCGTATTTTTCGCTGTTTTCGGCACTTTTCCGGAAATGAGACGTTATTACCACTCGGCACTATGGTACATACCAGAGCGCCTTGGGCACAAAAGGAGACGCACCTCAGAACTGGAAGCAACTTCGGATATCGCTTTCAATTCCAATCCAAACAAACAACAGCGGGTTCAACTTCGTCACAATAAGTGAGTACTATATTTCAAACAGTCATTGGATGCTTGAAAAAGTCGAATAACGTCTTAAGAAATCGCGGTCCTTCCCCTTTCCTCGAAACCACAATAGATTTGAGCGAGGACCGATCAATAACTGCGACGAGGATTGGCTCAGAAGAGATGGGCATACGAACCGTAGCATAAGATGGTTCCTTTCCCTAAGATGGCATTTGTGTACTTTATACGAGCAGGCCTCACTTTCACGAATCCTAGGTGCTTTAACGATACGAAGAACGTTGCACAGTTAGTGCGAACCAAAGATTCATCCTCGCATCTGGTAGATGGATAGCACCTTCTCGTCGTTCTTGAAGAAGTAAGACAGAATGTTCTCCTACATGATTCAAGGTCGAAATTCTCAAGTTCGATAGAAAGGATATATCCATTGTTTCTCTATACCGAGCGTCAGTGGGTGATGCAGCAAAGGTTCTGCTGTATGATATTGCCTTACCTATTGATTCTTCGAGAACGAGACGTTCTCCGTTCAACGGGGAAAAACGCGTTTTATCCACAGGAGCGACCTATCCGTATCATAATGTATGAGTTTATTCATTGTTGAAATACAAATGACGAGGTTTCTTGGGCGAACGTGGTCTTGTTTGTAAACCGACTTCGACGTCATGCAACGCTTCATTCACTTCAATGCGATATGCGGCAATTAACTCGAGACCGTTTATCCACAATGTTCCCTTCACATCGATTACTTCGAGAGCGTTGTCGAAAGCAAGGGGGACACAAATCATCACGACGCGTCGGCGACACGGTGGACGCGCTCTACGCGGCGGCCAAACGAGGTGCCACAAACGCGTCAAACACGTGACTGGACCCTTTGTTCTGTTTGGGCTGGCGGAGTTTGAATGCACTTTCTGTCCACGGTATATAAGACGGCTCTCTCGTCACCGCTGCCGTCCATCGCATCCTTCGCTCGCACCACCACCACCACCGACCTCAAGACCTCGTTGTTTCTTTCAACAACCTCAACACATCAACATGGTGTGTATTTCCACTTAACTTTGGTTGCAAAACCTCGACTAATTTCTCTTTAAATTTCTTTAGTCTGGAAAGGGAAAAGCGTATGCATACCCAGTATCTGATTTTTAGGTGCTTCCATTGACGGTGTATCGTTTTCAGTGGCAAATCTTCCTCTGGCAAGACCGGTGGTGACTCCAAGGGTCAGTCGCGTTCTGCAAAGGCTGGTCTTCAGTTCCCTGTCGGTCGTATCCACCGTCTCTTGAAGCGCGGAAACTACGCTCAACGTGTTGGCGCCGGTGCACCTGGTACGTTATCAAGCTCTTCAAAATGACTCGTATTTGATTAATCGTTTTATTATAGTCTACCTCGCCGCCGTTCTCGAATACCTTGCTGCCGAAATCCTCGAGTTGGCCGGTAACGCTGCCCGCGATAACAAGAAGCAACGTATTGTTCCTCGTCATCTTCAGCTTGCCATCCGAAACGACGAAGAGTGCGTTTGTCTTCTAGTCTACACATGCATCCTTCTGACGGTCTACTAGGTTAAACAAACTCCTCGGCTCAGTTGTTATCAGCCAGGGTGGTGTTGTACCATTCATCAACCCCGAACTCCTTCCCAACAAATCAGCGAAGGGCAAGAAGGAGGGTGCCTCACAGGAGGTGTAATCTCTTCGTTTCCTCTCCTCTCCTTTCTGTCTTATAGTGTTCATTGTATTTGTATGGTGTGCTACTATATCTTTATTTGACGGTTTCCTTGTATCAATTCACAAACTAGTGCGCGCAAACTTCTCGATGAGTGACGAACAGTTGTGATCGTGAGGAACTGCATCATTGCGCGATGAGTTTGACCAACTTCGAAGAGAGCTTCACCTAAGCGCATACGATCATGTAGGTCAACCGTCAATGGTGGCAAAGACAGGAACTTGGATAGTGAACAATCGTCAGGAATCTAAACCAAGGAGAGAAAAGAGTGATCCATATATAACATGTAAAAAACATATCCAGAGCATGTAGTTCTTGAAAAGTGAGAAACATAATTGTCCATTAATCAAAAGAGAACATTTAGTTCCTGTCAACCAACTCGTCCTCCGCGTCGCTCGCCATGGTTCTCCTCGAGAACGAGCCCGCATGGCCCTTACCCCTCTTCGACCGCGGTGCATAATCGCTCCCGTTTACAGGCGACGAGCTGCGTCCTGCGTAGCTCAACCGGTTAGAGGCAGTCGATCGCGCGAGCCCACCTGCAGCATTCACAGTACTCACCCCGGGTGCGGGCGGGCTCCCCGCCCGTCTCAGGCCTGCCGTCATCGACTGCATACCACCAGCCGTGGACGATTGTGGCCTCTGTGTACGCGCGCCGCGAGGTCCCCGGATCCGCGTCGTCTCACTCGAGCCTGAACGCGAAAGGTTCGCGCCTCCTGGGCTGCTGCCGCCATTCGAGGAGGTGGTGGGCGAACGAGAACGCGCCGCGCCGCGCGAGGGGGAGGTCGTGCCACGCGGAGTCGGAGGCGAGATGACCACAGGCGCGCTGGGAGCCTCAGCGGGCACCGGAGGCGCCGCTGCCTCTGTCGTAGCAGGTGTGGACTCATCAACCTCTGGAGGCGGGGTCGCGAAGCGCGGTGGCATGGGAGGCTGCTCGTCCTCTTTCTCCGGGGGTGGCTCGGCGAAGGTGGGCATCGGCGGAGGCGTGAACTCGTCGTCCTTCTCGGGAGGAGGCTCCTTGAACGCAGGTGGCATTGACGGAGCGTCTTCCGTGACTGGTGCAGGCGCGGGAGCAGGAGCAGGTACGGACTCAGGCTCGAGCACAGGAACTGGTTCAGGAGCCTTCGGGGTGGGCGCAGGAAGAGACATTGGTGGGACCTCCAGTGTCGCCGTCTGCGGGGCATCTCCCTTCAATTCTGCTGGGACGGGCGGGACGGGCGGCGCAGGGCTAGGTGCTCTCGACGGAATGCGCATGCCAGGGTTCTTCGCCGCTAATTGTGCTTCGACAACCTCTCGAGGGTCAATTGCGACCGATAGTCGGCTCCTGCTCACTCGCATGTCGATGGGTGCTGTCCGCTTTCGAGTAGGCATCTTGCGCTCCGATTCGCGCTTTTTACGTTGAATTGTAGGCGGGATAATCTCCGTGAAGTTCTTCAACAGATCGTGGAATAATACTGCAACAAACTTGAGGAAAGGCGAAACACGAATTTTCATGCAACTCACACGTTGGATGACGGTCTTGAATGGACATAGACGTCTCTTGCTTGGGCCTTAAGATTGCTGTGGCTCATGTTAACAACGGAGAAAATGTGGATGCATATCAATGGACGTACTCCTTCCCATGGAAAGTGAAAGCTTTGTGATGTAGACCTCATTGTCCTCCTCTACCTTCGTCGAATCGACCAGCCTGAACATCCGACAACAATGTTCAGTACGGATAGAAGGCATATGAACATTTCAAACTTACTCTTTGATATGACCGAAGAGAGCCTGCAAGACAAGTAGGTGGACTTTCGGGAGACGAAGTAAGGCAGTTTGGACGTCCTGGATATGTTGTGTTTGGCTGTCTGCCTCGTCGGACTTTGCACCAGCGCCAACTTCAAGGCGAATGAGTAAAGTAACGTTCAAGCAGAAGACTGACAAACATACCAGTAGGGTAGATACGTCGGAAATCGTCCCATCCTTCCCACAATCCAAGAGGAGGATCCAACTCCAAAGCCCAGAGTTTGATGGTGCATGCCAGGACCGGGGCGTCGTACTTAGCAAGCATTTCGGGGGCGATGGGTTGACCAGGAGGAATGGCGTTGAGAGCTTCGCGAAGATGGTGCATAGCAGCGAGAGGAACTTCGTATATCCACGTCTTTCGTTTCTCTGATGCTTCATCAAAAAAGCGATCAACTTCGAATGAAGACGACTTACCCATGTCATTGGCCATGGTTGGGTATTTGTCTGAAAGAGCTTTTAACATCGCCGTTAGCACCTCCGGCACCTGTTCTTTCGGCTCTTCGCCATTTCGAACGGCGTTCCAGCCGCCATCAGCCCATTTCCTCAGGTCGATACCGAAGTACGCGTCCGCTTCATCATGAGTGATCGATTCGTAGACTTGAGCAGCTGGCATGAACGGGCCAGTCCTGTATCGCTCAATGAGAGCACGCAGGTCCGACTCGGGCTGGAAGCTCGCAATGAGCGTCGCGGACCTCTCCAAGCTCGGTTGTAAGTCGGTCGGAAGGTGCATGAGCGCAGTTTGATACTGGGACAGGACGGTCTTGACGGCGTGGAGGCGGTCAATTTCCCATTTCTGTGCGAGCTTCAGAGTCTCTTCGATACGCTCTTCAAGGCCTAGACGTTGTCGGTCCAACTTGCGAATTGCGATACGGTAGGCCTTGTCCGCTTCATTCGCATCCACACGAGTGCGAATGTGCTTCGGCTCAGTCTGCTGAGTAATAGCCTTTTGAACCAGGTTGACGAAAGTATTTGACCGTTTGACGAGGTTATCTGCCATCGGAGCCAGGTTTCCAATAACGGGGGAGGTTAATGTGTCTTGACTTTCAGTATGTTTGGCCAAGTATTCCGCCTCGAAGTTGAACGCCTATTCACCAATTCCATGTCGCAGATTCTTAAAAATAGTAGAACGGGACGACATACCTTTGGTCGGAATTGATAGAACGCCTCGTCGCTATTCTCAAAGGCATTTCCGAACTCTCCAATTCGACGTAAGACACCCTCTCGCTCCGTTAAATCTTTTGCAGCTTCTTCGGCGCGATCCAAGCTACCGCCAAAGCCGGGGACGTTGTCGACCAACCATACGGCTAGCTCTTCGCCAGAGAAGCAGTCCTTGTACTCTCCGATGATTGGGAATTTCACTGAACGAAGATTCAACTCCTTCGACGCGCGCTCCAGTAACTTCGAGATAGCCGAAGGCGGCATAGCGAGACCTGCAAGTAAGACGGGAGGTACGGACGGCGGCGACATCGGGCGAATAAGCTTCTCTGGAAGCTGAGGAGACATAGGCGGCGGCGATGCAAGTATAGATGGAACATCAGGAGGCGGCGACGACACCACTTCCTTACCCTTGCCTTTGTCTACACTCGGAAGGGGTTTTTCGGTCTCTGCGCCGCTCTGAGAGGTCGGGGATGAATGTTCGAAAAGCGTAGACGTCTCGCTCTCAGCAGGCTTTTCGCTCGAAGTCTGAGAGGCGGCCTTTCTTTGCAGTTCCTTGAAGCGCGCAGCTATCCGCTCTGACACGCTCGCCGTTCGTTGAGGGTTACGGATGTCGCGAGGGTGAAGACGCGGAGATGACGTGTAGTTGTCGATCTCATTATTGGGTGCAAATTTGGCACTGCATTCAACGAATTAGGACCAAAATATCGAATTGAGTGTCGAACTTCCGACTCACTCATCTTCGGCCTCGTCTGCCCGTCTAACCTTCGCCAGATATTGTTGCTTCAACTTTTCAACCTGTACATTCGTCCATTAGATGTAAACATCCAGCATTGAATTTGAATTGAACAAACATCAGCTTGAGCCAGCTCATACGATTTGAGAAGTCCGTCGACAATACTGTTATGGGTTCCTGCGATGCGGTTCTGCAATGCCGTAATTAGGCACATAAAAGTGAAATCCAACATCACGAACAACATACTCGATGAGCATGAGCCCAGTGCTCAAATGGTCCTGCAACCGAGTTCTCCAATTCCTTCGCTAACGCCTGGTGAGCTTCTCCTTGTTTCTTAGACTCAGCTTGCAAGCCACGGAAGGCCATTAATAGAGATGCTCCCTCGTCAGCGTCGAATCCAGTGCCTGGTGTTCTGTGAGCGGCATTCACAATATACTCAATAAAACATACCAGCAGGGCCCGTTGGTCCAGGTTTGAGGAGGTGGTTCGCAGTAACATTCTCCGCTGCGGCTCGCGCCTAAGAAATTTCAGTAAGGTAATTTGACGAAACGGAATGCTTTGTTCTTACCCGGATAAAGGCCACTATCTCTTCATTCTCAACCGCGCCCTATGCAAGTAATAAGTGAGTTTCAAACATTTTACGTCGTTGAATTTGCCTCATACCTGGTCAAGCTTTGCGAACAGAGTTTCGAGGCCTTTGCGATAGTCCGTTGACCAGAACGAGTTCGCAAACGTCAACGGCAGCGTCAGCGCAGGCATCTCGTATTCCTTTTCGTTGCTTTTCTGTCTTCCCCAGAGCGAAAGATGGTCGTGGTTGGAGGCTAAGGGGCGACAACTGTGCTGCTTTCGTGACCGCAACGTCCTTGCGCGCTACGGCGATGCACGCTCATCGCCGCATCCGGACAAATTTGCCACGCGCAGGGTCTGGTCCCGCATGAAATTTCCTGGTGGGCGCCGCCAACAAATTCGTGTTCGGGCTCGACGTTTGACGACAGCGAGCAGCGGGGTTTTCGATGGTGCAGGCGGTGAAGAGCTTAGCATCCAAGGCTGCTCAGATAGCGTCGACGTCGGCCTCGTCTCTTCGCCAATTTCCCCCAAAGGAGTCTCTCTTCAATGCATCCTCCAGCTCGCACACTTTCTTCTCCCCCGAAACTTGGGCCAATCTCCAAAAACCACCAGAATCATCCTTGACAACCTTTTCGCATCGAATAGGTCTGGGGAATATCGTGAAGAACCCCGATGAAATACGCCAGGCTTGCACACATCCTTCATATCCGCCCTTTTACGCGACGCACAACGCAGGCGAACCAACACTTTCTTCGAATGCAAACCTCTCGACGCTAGGCAATTCTCTGCTAGGTCTTTTCGCAACGGAATATGTCCGTGCAACGTATCCTCACCTCCCAACACGCGTGTTGAAGGCGGCGACGAGTGCCTATGTCGGCCCTCGTACATGTGCAACTGTTGCACGAGAGATGGGTGCCGGACCCTTGCTACGGTGGAACAGACCAGTGCGTGTCCAGCTTCTATATGAAATGATTCGCGTGCTGAGCGCGATGCTCTCCAGCCTCCTACCTCACTCACAGAACCCATTACCATCAATGACGCCCTCGCAACGATCCCCCGTGCATTAACGGCTTTAGTATACCAACATCGATCGCTCTTCACCGCACGAAAATTCGCGCATTCCTTTTTCCTAAGCCGCGAAGTTGACCTACGACCTCTACTCAAATTCCGAGATCCAAAAATGGCGTTGAGCTTGACGGTCTCCAAATTCCAACGAGAACGCCCCATCTCAAGGTGTGTTGCATTGTACACGTTAATGCTCCGTGTAGCTGACGTTATCTTAGACTGCTCAAAGAGACTGGGCGGCTGTCTAATTCACCAATATTTGTCGTTGGCATCTACTCCGGATCTGACAAGCTTGGAGAAGGGTTTGGAAGCTCTTTAAAAATGGCTGAATACAGGGTGAGTTGTCCTGTTCTTCTGTGAAGGATCACTTCGTAACAATCTCTGCAGGCCGCCGAAGACTCGTTACACCGACTATATCTCACAAGAACACCCTCAGACATGCTTTGTCTACCCTCTGACGCGTTCTCGGAATCCGATGGATTCGACTCCGGGGAAGCAGTAACACCTTACGTTCCAGGAGAGCTCGGGGAGGTAGAAGTAATCTACGCAAGTAAAGATAGACACACATAATTTGCATAATTTACTATCCATTTCATTGGGGGAATTATTTGGCCGCGCGTTATGTCCGAACGGTTGCATTTAGCACGAAGCTTCGAAGCGAGTTGACGTTATCCCAGGAGTGAACTAACATGTGGAACAGATTCCAACGCTCCTTCAGAGCTTTCTCATCAACCACCACGTCCTCTGTGGCCTCTGCAGACCTCCGTGACGACAATCTTCTTGCTGGGGGTCTTAATCCGACATGGAGAAGACTGATTTGCTGCCAGTAAATGCTCCACTACCTCGAAGGACGTCGACCACGAGAACTCGGATCGCGCTCTTAAGTTTGACCGCAATTATCGCGACCGTCCTTCGCATCTGTGCTCGCGACTGCGACCTAAGCTTCCGAGGAGCAGTCTGCTCGTGGAACTATGCAGCGAAGGAGGAGCTGTGTCCTCAGGCGGAACCTCTCGTGCCTTCGAAACACAAGGGACTTTGGGATAGCGTCGGTACTTCGTACGATTCGCCAGAGTTCAAAGATAAGGCAGTGGCATGGTTAGGAGGTGCAGTGAGGGTTCCGTGAGTCCTACAGTTCTCTCCTCGAATTCTTGAGAATTGATTGAAATTTCAGGACGGAATCCTTTGATAAGATGGGTCCCATTGACGAAGATCCCCGTTGGCTCGCATTCGTGCCTTTCCACGAATACTTGCTCACTTCATTTCCCCTCATGCAAGTCCTCATGTTTTCTATGTTATATCGAAGCTAAAACGGTGATTTACAGTCATTCGACTCTCAAGCTTACGAAAGTGAACACATACGGACTCTTGTATGAATGGGAGGGAACGGATGCATCTTTGAAACCGCTCCTCTTGGCTGCCCATCAAGGTGAGTATCACATAGACGTACAGTCTCAGTAAAGGTCTGAACTCCTAATTTTCCTCAACCAAGATGTTGTCCCCGTCGACCCGAGAACTGTTGACGAGTGGGAACATCCGCCGTTCTCTGGTTACTTTGATGGTTCGTTTATTGAGGTTTGTGACCGCGAACTGGACCATATCTGATAAGTCACTAGGTCAGAGGATCTGGGGAAGAGGAAGCTCTGACGATAAGAGTGGATTAATCGGAATAATGTTTGCCTTTTATTTCAGCCGCACTCTTCATTGACAACTGAAGTAACGCGTTCCTAGGTCCTCCATTGAAACACTGCTCAGCACGGGTTTCAAACCTACTCGCAAGGTCGTTCTCGCTTTCGGCTTCGATGAGGAAGTATCCGGTCTATTCGGTGCACGTAAATTAGGAGAATATATGCTTTCCAACTTCGGAGAAGATGCTTTCGCTATGATTGTCGATGAAGGGGGCAAGTATCCTAATCGCATTTGCAAATTTGAAATGTCATACTGATAGGTGGATTGTTAGGTGGATTTTCCGAACAATACGGAAGCATATTCGCAGTCCCGGGCGTGGCTGAGAAGGGCTACCTCGATGTTAGGGTAGAAATAGGTTCCCCGGGCGGTCATTCCAGTGTACCGCCGGACCACACTGTGCGTTTCCTCTATACTCGTTGTCAGACCAGGTACTGATACTTTCAATCATAGAGCATTGGTATGCTTTCCGCGTTGCTCGTCCATTACGAAAGCAATCCATACCCGATCTCAATCGCTCGTGGCTCCCCTGTCTATGCTACTCTGCAGTGCCAAGCAGCCCACGGGTCGGACATGGCTTCGTCTCTGCGCAAGGAAATAATTAAATCAGTGAAATCGGACAAAGCCTTGAAGAAACTCCGAAAGACCGTCACAGATGATCTTGTCCTACGAAGCCTCTTTGGGACAACGCAGGCAATTGACCTTATCTCGGGTGGGGTGAAGACAAATGCTCTACCAGAACAGGCTTGGGCTGTTGTTAATCATCGTATCGCTACTCAAAGGTTTGTGCCGAAAATCCAATAAAAGTGTACAAAATCTTAATTCGATTTGCAGCTCCGTTGGCGAGATTAAGAGACATGATACGGCCCTTCTCGAGCACCTGGCGACGAAATTCAATTTATCGTACACTGCTTTCGGTGAAGAGGTCTACACTGGCTCTGGTGCGAAATACGGGTCCCTACAGATTAGCGACGCTTGGGGAACTGCACTTGAGCCTGCTCCTATCACGCCGATGGATGGGGAAGCATACAAGCTTCTATCTGGAACTATCAAAGCAACTTTCAATGCACACAGGAAGTTCAAGAACTCTGAAGAGATCCAAGTCGCTCCAGGTATCATGACAGGAAACACAGGTATGGAACGACAGCATGTACCCGCCAAGTACGCACACTGACATATAGGTAATACAGACACACGCTACTACTGGAAATTGACACAAAACATCTTCCGTTACAATCATCACAACGCGGGTTCAGGAAGGGCACTAGGGAATGGGGTCCATACCGTCAATGAATGTACGTCACTTTGTTCATCACGTATGCTCTTGCTCAGCAATTGTCTCTTTCAGCTACGGATATCGATGCTTTCCTTGAGATGATTCGATTCTTCACGACACTTATCCTGAATGCAGATGAATCGTCCCAGCTGTGAGACTTGTCCTTACGATTACGAAAATTCTTGGATATAAGCAGAGCCGTACATTGCTTTGACATTGTGCGAAAGCACATACCTCCGTAGAGCATTTGAATTTTCTGGATTTGATTGATGTTGAGGATAAGAGTAACGAGAATCTGGTCATCTCCACAAACGAGTGCGTCCCATCTCGAGGTAAGTTAGGCTTTACATGTTGATATTGCACGAAACTCACGTCCGTTCATGTAGATTGCTGAAAGAGACTGAGACTGCGCGATTAAGTTACGCTCTTATATCTATGGAAAAGTGCTCCATCAAGTCAGTGAAGGACTTGGAATATCTCTGATATATACCGGCTGAACAACGAGTGAGTTCGCATAGTTTTTCCAAGACGTATGGTCTCAAAGTTGTTTATCCAGGCCGACGAAGGCTCTTGCTTGAAGTTGCTTCGACTTTTTCTTTCAGGGACACATTCAGAAATGCTCTGCCTGCAAGGTAATGGATTTGCTACAGGCTTGGAAGGTCCTGCATGTCCGTGCTTTCCAAGGACATCTCATTGAAGCGGGTTTCGGCCGCGCTGCGTCCGAATAATTGAGTCAGGAAACTGCGGTACGAGGGAAGGAAACGAACTGGTGCGATATATCCCAGGAGCAAACCAACATGTGGAGGAGATCCTTCGCTCCTCCAGAGCTCTCTCGTCAACCACCACGTCGTCTCTGTCCTCTGCACTGACATAGCTCTCTGATAATCATCTCTCCCCTTAGGTACATACTTTGACATGGAGAAATCTGGTTTGCTGCCCATGACCACTCCGCCGCCTCGACAGACATGGTTTTCGTCCACCACGAGAACTCGGATTGCGTTCTTGGGTTTAACCGCAGTTTTAGCGACCGTCTTTCACCTTTATTCTCGCGGCTGCGACGGAAGCTTTGGAGGAACGGTCTGCACTTGGAATGAAGTCGGAAAGTCAGCAAAGGAGCTTTGTCCTCAGGCGAAACCTGTCGTACCTTCAAAGCACAAGGAACTTTGGGAAAGCATCGGCGCTTCGTACGATACTTCAGAATTCAAAGACAGAGCAGTGGAATGGCTAAGAGATGCAGTCAGGATTCCGTGAGACTTGTCGACTCCCGTGGTTAGGTACTGTTGATTACCTTTTTTTTCCAGTACAGAATCGTACGACAAGATGGGTCCTGTTGACGAAGATCCGCGCTGGCTCGCATTCAAGCCTTTCCACGAATATCTAAACACCTCATTTCCTCTCATGCAAGTCGACGCATTATCTCCCTATCTCCACATCTGACGTAGTCAACTTCCAGTCACTCGAAACTCAAGCTGACGAAAGTGAACACTTATGGGCTCTTGTATGAATGGGAAGGAAAGGATAGCTCTTTGAAGCCCATCCTTTTGACTGCCCACCAAGGTGAGCATCGTGGGGGTGTACAATTCGAACGAGGATTCAGTGTTGAAATTCCATAAATCTCAGACGTTGTTCCTGTTGACCAAGAAACCGTAGACGAGTGGGAATATCCGCCGTACTCGGGCCATTTCGATGGTACGTTTGCTCGTGTCCGCCTTTGTGACATGAAATAAGATTCTCAAATAATATTATCAGGCCAGAGAATTTGGGGACGAGGCACCATTGATGACAAGAGCGGATTGATTGGTCTTCTGTTTGCCTTTTTCTTTCCATGTTTTCCCATGAAGTCTAAGAAAGATTACGGACTCTTAGGTTATCCATCGAGTCATTACTTGACATGGACTTTGAACCTTCGCGCAAGGTGGTCCTCGCGTTCGGGTTCGACGAGGAAACGTCTGGGATGAACGGTGCTCGTGCATTGGGAGAATATATGCACTCCAGTTTCGGAGAAGATTCTTTCTCGATGCTTGTCGATGAAGGGGGTTTGTTATCTCGTTGAGCTTTCATCACTTATTGTTTCGCTAACGTATAGGCCACCAGCCGGGTACTTCGAACTCCTAGGGAGCCCATTCGCAGTTCCAGGCGTGGGTGAGAAGGGAGCTATGGATGTACGGGTAGACGTCACCTCTCCTGGTGGTCATTCAAGTGTTCCCCCAGATCACACTGTTTGTTTTCTTTTAATTCCTATGATCTGAAACATGATGATCAGCTGACGCTCGAAAATTAGAGCATCGGTATGCTTTCCGCTCTGCTCGTCCAAATAGAAGAAACACCGTATCCGATTTCGATCTCTCGCGACTCTCCTGCCTACGCGACTCTCCAATGTGAGGCGGCTCACTCAGAAGAAATGGACCCCTGGCTGCGCAAGACCATCATGAAGTCGGTCAAATCGGATTGGGCGTTGAGAGAGCTCCGGGATTTCATCGAAGAAGACCTTGATCTGCGTAGCTTGTTTGGAACAACGCAGGCAATCGATATCATCTTGGGTGGAGTGAAGGCGAATGCTTTGCCGGAAGAGGCTTGGGCTGTTGTCGACCATCGCATCGCTACGCAAAGGTTCGTACCGTGCTCTAATGCAAGCAAAGCTAAAATAATGATAAAACATATCTTGATATCTCAGCACCGTGGCCGATGTCAAGAAACACGATACGGCTGTTCTCGAGCACTTGGCAGAGAAATTCAACCTCTCATATACGGCATTCGGTCAGAAAGTATATACTGGTTCTGGTGCAAAGTACGGTTCCCTGGATATCAGCGATGCATGGGGAACCGCGCTCGAGCCCGCTCCTATTACGCCGATGGACGGAGAGGCATTCAAGCTTTTGTCTGGAACTATCAAAGCCACTTACAATGCGCAAAGGAAATTCAAGAACTCTGAAGAGATCATAGTTGCTCCAGGCATTATGACGGGCAACACCGGTGCGGAAAGATGATTCGATCGTGCTTGGTATGCCGACTGATACATCGTATCACAGACACTCGTCACTACTGGAATTTGACTAAGAACATTTTCCGGTATAGCCATCAAAACACGGGCTCAGGAGGGGCGATTGGCAATGGAGTACACACTGTCAATGAATGTATGTTCCCTTGCTCACGGTTTTCTAACTCTACATCTAATTTCCAAAGCTACGGATATCGATGCCTTCCTCGAGATGATTCGATTCTTCACCACACTCATATTGAACGCGGATGAATCGTCTCGAATTTGACTAGCAATTATAGCGTTCCGATTTTACTCGTTGTGACCAGAGACCATTTTTGAACAAAGCACAACAGTATTTGAATGCTTCACGACCCCGAGTCTCGTTTTCTTGACGTTGAAAGTAGCCAAATATCGCTTTGAAAATGCTCGGTATCATACATATACACGGTCTTCTCGTAACGTTCATATGGCGTCGCTCTCGTCCACGTTGAGGATGAGAGTGACGAAAAACCTGGTCATCTCTATAAACGAGTCGATGTTCATAGCTAAAATACACGTCAATCCGTTGCTCTGCTATACTGTAATAAGGGTTCGCTTGCCTTCATTGACTGTGTGTGCTCCTCTGGCATCACCGTCCTCTCCTACATTGACATGGTCATATCGAAATATATGCTGCGTTAGATTCCAGTAGAATTGAGTGTCTGTAAAACCAGTCGATCAATCAGGATAGGATGCGAAGATGGAACGAAAAACCCTTACCTGTGTTTCCCCCGCCCATGAAGGGCGCAACAGTGAGTTGACCTCCGTTGTCGTTGTGACGACCTGTCTCGTAGGTCGCCTTGATCGTCCCGGAGAGTACGCGGTACGGAGCGGCATCAGGTCCAGTCGGTGTAATGGGCGCAGGTTCGAGGGACGAATTGAAGGCCTCAGAAATGATGAGCGCTCCATAAGCTGGCCCATGGTGCACATTGACATCCCGACCGAACGCGGTAAAGGACAGATTAAATTCAGATGCAAGATTTTCAAGAACTGACGTGTCATGCTGTTGAACGGCCTTCACAGAACTGTCGATAAGTTTTGGTTTCAGTGTCGGACGCATTTACTTGTTATGGTGAATTCTTACCTTTCCGCTGCAATTCTATGATTTATGACCGCCCATGCCTGCTCAGGAAGCGCGTTGACCTTGACGCCTCCCCCAATTAAATCTATAGCCTGTGTGGTCGTGATGAGGCTCCTCATAAGGGGATCGTCCGCGACAAAATCTTGAAGCTGCTTGAGGGCGCGGTCCGAAGAGATTGATTTCTTAATCACCTCGCGCAAAGAGCTATCAAGTTCAGGAGAATGCTCGGCAACGCACTGCAGCGTCGAATAGAGGGGGGTTGCCCTGGTAAGAGAGTATGGGAATGGATTCTGCTCAAGCCGAACTACGAAGGAGGCAAGCATCCCAATGCTCTGTTTCAAAGTTCAGCACGCTGTGAAAGGCAGGAAAGACTGGATCAAATATACAGACTGTATGCGTTGGTGGCCTGCTCGAGTGTCCTCCGGGAGAATTGACTTCCACCATGACATCAAGGTATCCCTTCTCCGCAACACCAGGAGCTGCAAGTTTTCCTCCGTATGCAGTGGTCAATCCGCCTGGTAAATAATTGGATCGAAATATGTTCAGTGTATCACTATCCCTGACAACGTACCTCCTTCGTCTACGAGCATTGCAAACGCATCTCGACCGAATTTCTCCACCATATGTTCTCCAAGGAGTTTCGCACCCTATTGATCCCCTCCTTCGCTGAGTTTATCTCTTCACTGAAGAGCAGTTGTGACACTTACATAGTGTCCTGTCGCTTCCTCGTCTATACCAAATGCGAGAACCACTTTCCTGGTAGGTTTAAACCCACTTTCTAACAAGGATTCCACTGCAATCCTAAGGCAAAGGTTCAAACTTGAAGTGCAGGCATTTTCTCGAACAAACCCACATTACTGCGATCAACCCACTCTTATCGTCCAGGCTTCCACGTCCCCATACGAATTTACCTTAGAAAGTGGAATCAAAGGTTTGTTTTCAATAATCTTCGCTCATGATTGGGTCTACATACCATCATAATATCCGGAATATGGCGGGTGAGTCCATTGGCCAACAGTGATTGGCTCCACCGGGACGACATCTATGAGTAGGTTGTAAGGCGAAGCGCAGAATATGATAGAGTATTCAAACCTTGATGTGCAGTAAGGAGCAAAGGTTTCAAATTGGGGTCCGAACCATCCCACTCGTAAATCAGCGCATAACCATTCACTTTCGTGCGGCGTAACGTCGAATTGCTACAAATAACCGTTTATAAGAACTCATGACATAGCTCGGACAGACTTACACGAGGGGAAACGTCGTCTCAAGGTAGTCATTGAGAATCCCGAACGGCTCCCAACGAGGATCTTGTCCAACGGGATCCATGACATCGTAAGACTCCGTCCTTCAACCAATTCGCCTTCATGCGGGAGAGAAAGTCGATTATGAGATACTCACGGCACTCTGACCGCCCCACCAAGTAATTCTGCTGCTTTGGGGTTGAAATCAGGGTTATTGAATACTTTGTCGAGCTCCTTCCAAACTTCGACGTTTCTGGAGGGGAAAATCGCGTCGGATTGAGGACATATCTCTGCGTTGATCTGAGGACCAAGCAGATTCGTGACCTTCAACTGCCTGATATCCGTGATATGGCGAGCGAAATCCCATACGATCCCTCTTCGTTGGCCCAAGCAGAGTAGTACCATCGCCAGGCTGCAAACCCCAAAGACGATGATTTTCGACAAATGCTTGAAACGTCGTTCATCCCGACGATTTGGAACGAGAAACGGCGAATTCAAGGAGCGTTTCTGGTCGCCCATCCTCGACGTTAGAGTCGAATACTGTGCGCGTGAGTCTCATGCGTATAATTAGGTAGAGAGCCTCCTGGGTCTGGCAGATGTGGAAAGCTTGCAAGAGAGATGAAAGTTGCCGAAGATGTGACCGGTGATTGCGGTGATTGCGGACCCAACTCGGAGAATTCGGAGAAAATCATTCAATTTCAAAACTGCGCATACACCCAAAGCAAAAACTACAGCGGTCAACGTATATATGCTGTCCGAAGCAGAAGAAAAGTGAGAAACGTCTTTGGTTATGTAACTGACCGAGACTGTTTAGGACGAAGTGCTGTTGTAGAACCCTTGAAATGTCGGTCAGGGAAACCAAATTTGCTCACTGGCAGTCGTATAAAATGCAACACTCACAGTACTGGGCTGTATATTTGACAGAGAGGAATGCGTTGGGAGTGCACTGGAGATTTTATGAGTGCTCGTTCATCGATCGTAATTTTCGACCTCAGACTTACCGTCGAGGGGGGCTGTCCAGCCTTCGTATCAATACGGAAGACGTGCTTCGCAAGGTCACCGATGGCACCAGTGAGCTCGAGCCAGTCAATGTCCTGAGAGCCAGTTGGTGCAGGTATATCCCCAGTTTTATTTGCAATCACAAATGCGTTCGGGTCTCCCTTCTTTGACGCAGCACGGAAGTCGAACGTGGGGCTCACGCCAGAGCCCGTGAAGGGATTCGTCACGAAGTAGTGCTGTCCGAGGACGATTTTGTCGCCCCCCAGAGCGTTGATGACATCTTGCGTAGTCACTGCCGGCGAGGCATTGAAGATGTCGAAGGCGACAGTAGTCAAGTTCCCGAACACTGGAGTGCCGAACAGGCACGATATATCCAGGAGCTCAGCGAGTGCCCCGACGGAGCTGCATTGTATTTCGGAAATTATCAGCAACCATCCTTTATGCGCAGACGGAAGTGGTACGAACGTGAAGGTTCCTGTGGAGGCGCAGGTGTAGTTCTGCACGCCCACACCCAACCCGATGTTGGTGACAATCTCCCCAGACGGGACGGTCAGCATAGTCTGACCCGAGGGGAGGTTTGGTGTAGCATGCTGCACGTTGCAACCAGTTACTTGGATAAGAGGTGTCGCTGCCGCTGCCACTGAGGCTGAAAATGCGAGAAGCAGGAGGGGGGCGAACTTCGAGAGCATGTTCAAGTTGAAGAGAGGCAGCTCAACTTAAGGCAGCTGAGTACAGGGAGAAGCTGGTACGAGACCTCCGCTTGAGGTCCTTGACGATGTTCAAGCACATCCTTTATATCCCTCTTCCAACGACTGCGACGTTGAAATTAGGTTGAAATTATGTATTTTCATCCAGAAGACGGGCACTTGAATATCGGACTGAATAAATGCGCTGTGATCACAGTACTGTCAGATGATAGATGAAACGTTCGAGATAGAGCGCACCAGGTCTGCCATCCATAATAGCAAACGAATGAAAATGCCGAAAGCCATCGAGAGGTGATATGCTTCGAGATGTCCGCAAAGCGAAGCATGCATATGCGTACATAAACAACGCTCTTGACGCGATCTAATGATGAAAACGCAGGCTACCGAGGCGGGGACCAACGTGCCTCCAAGGTTTTCGGCACATCGTATTCTGCGACTGAGCTCGTAACTCCGGGTGCAAGGTTCGGAAACAAGGACCCGCACAGTAAGCGCTCTTCATCGTTCGCATTGGTAGATGATCGACAGGTTACATGATCAGCTGGAAAATCAGAGCTCATTATTAGTTCAATATAGCTTTTCATCTCACGACGCAATCCCGTGCCTGCAGGTCAAGAAGTAGATGAGCTCCTTTCCCGTCTGCAGAAGACCGATCAAACGTACTTTGTTGGATCTCCGAAACCTCGCAAACGGTTTGTCATGGACATTTCATGTGGAACCCTAAAGCATGGATGACGGCAACAAATATAGATATCTCGGTGACTTCACAAAGACCAACGAAATGGGGATGCTCTCTGGTACGAGTGTTGTCGTCCACGGAGGAAGATTGCATGAGAGCACTTGTGGTCCATGTAGTGCTTCGCCGCGGTTGTGCCACAGTAGGTTTGACGAAGACGACTGTAGATTTACAGCAGACAGATCTCATATAAGGAGGCGGCGAGACTTCGAACTTCACGAAGATGAGCATCATCCATCTTGGCATTGAGATCCTTCGTCCAGAACGTTCGGGTTGTACATCCATCCATTGAGTCGCATTTACGCACATGCGCATCCTACACATAATTAGGACTTCGTACCTTTCATGTGCGAGCAACGAAGACGGACATGGTGTTAGAAGAGAAAAAGGTTTTCTCGCTTATGCACAAGACGGCGAAAGATGGCCAATGAATGATCGCATGATCGCCGGTCCGGCTGCAGAAAGGCTAACTTTATGCACAACACGCGCATACAAGCAGAAGAAATACTACTATCTACCAGAACCGTAGTAAGGAAAAAACCAACAGGAAGCGCGACAAAATCACGGAGAAACCACGTCACGAAAGAAAGGGTAAACTGTGCAAGCCAAGAAAGAATTTCTTGCTTTTAAGGGTAACTTCAAAAGAGTGTGGGGTTAATGCTTGGTAGTCGTGCCATTGTAGAACCCTTCGAGTAGATTCTTCAGTATTTTTGTCAATCGTTTGTATAGGAAAGAGCTCACAGTACTGGGCTGTGTACTTGGTAGAGAAGAATGCGCCGGGGGTGCACTGAAACTCCTTCAGTATCCACTCCATCATGTGAGATGTACAGCTCGAAAAACTCACAGAAAGAGGGGCCTGGCCAGCCTTGGTGTCAATACGGAAGACGTGCTTCGCAAGGTCACCAATGGCGCCGGTGAGCTCAAGCCAGTCGACATCCTGTGAACCCGTCGGTGCGGGAATGTCTCCTGTCTTGTTGGCAATCACGAAGGCATTCGGGTCGCCCTTCTTCGATGCTGCGCGGAAGTCAAACGTGGGGCTCACGCCAGAGCCCGTGAAGGGGTTCGTGACGAAGTAGTGCTGCCCAAGGACGACGAAGGAGCTCCCTAGGGCGTCGATGACATCGGTGACCGTGATCGCGTTGGACGCGTTGAAGATCTCGAACGCGTCTGTCGTCAAACTGCCAAAGATCGGACTGCCAGCTAGACAGGATACGTCTATAAGCTCAGCGACTGCTCCGACAGATCTAAAGTAGTACAAATGACGCGATTGGTCAAGCAGTACGCGAGAACAATGTGCGAGAGAAAACATACGTAAATGTTCCCGCAGACGAGCAGGTATAATTCTGCACACCAACACCCAAGGCTATGTTCTCAACCACTTCCCCGCTAGGGACAGTGAGCATCGTCTGGCCCGAGGGCAGGTTGGGTTTTTCGGTCTGCACATTGCAGCCCGTAATTTTGAAGACCGGCGTTGCCAACGTCAGAGTGGCGAGCAACAGAACGGAGGAAAACTTGGCAAACATGTTAAGGAAAGACGACGAGGACGAGGGTAAACGAAAGGGGAGAGAGGGGGGCAGGCAGGCAATGGAATTGCGCTTGAAGTCGAGGCATGTTCCTTGTTAGACTTTATATCCAGCTCCAACTCGTGCGAAACACGTTTAGTAGAACCTTTGAGCGCGTCGGGATCATTTGAATTGCTTAATACTCAGCATATAATTTGGGCGGCGTAACGAATTTGACTTACCAGGGCGCAGAGTGATCGCAGTCCACTGATCGATGGAAGATCGAAGGTTTGCTGCGAGGTACTTCGGGCGGACAGCTGCAAAAAAATCTTGCTGGTCATCGAGAGATGGTATCTCGAACGTTGATAGAATCCACGAACCGTCTTTGGTCACACAAACGCCATACAGACAGGTTTGACGGATCTCGTTGATGCAGTCGGCGGGTCCAAACGTGCTTTCAGCGCGTTTTCAGCCTCCGAGCCCGTGCCAAACGCGCTCCGTCACGGAGGAAAAAATGCGGCCCCGCGCGCCCAATCTCCATGATAAGTTTCGCCTAGTACCGTTCTTCAAATTACTGTGATTCCCGCAAGCTCGAAGGGTTGCCTCGATGCGCACCTATCATCAACAAGAACCCATTTCTTTCGACCCAAAACGGCCCCCGTCGTCGACGACCTGAAACACACGAAAAATCTCAGCGAAATTAGAATAAACTGCTTTGATTTGACGTTTTCGAGCGGTGAGTAAGAGGCGTTTGGCAGTGGATGATCGGTGATCGACAAGGTGTGTGATCGGCTGAAAATCATCTCTCAGAAATAGCTTCCATCTCACGACATGTCGTAAAATAGCTTCGTACCTGCAAGCCAACTCCGATATTTTATTTTTGAGACTTTCCTTCGTCGGCCGTGCGCAAGACTCAATGTCCAGACTCGCCACGAAGCCCTACTCCATCAAAGTAAGCAGCTCAGCGTTCATCACCATTACGATCCTCAGTAATGACCTTGCAGTCATTGAGACCTCAAGTTCGATCGCATCGGTAATGCGAAACGGCGAACGTACTGCGGCTCAACTTCGAAGGATTAGCTCTCTTATCGTAAAGCACTCAACCCTTCAGGTTCTGCCATAGCAACCGCCCAAGTCTCTTTCTCCGACTTGAATAATGGAAAAGGGCTGCATTCGATAGGCATCCCACGTCATCGATTCCATCCAACCACATTTCCGTATCATTGAACATTCGTCTATAGTTCCAGGATCGTGTAAACTAGGGAAAATCGTGTCAGGTATAACGGCATGAACTATAACAATGTATCACGCAGTATTGATCGTATGAACTTCCTCCAGGAAATCTAGCATCGTGCTAGCACTCCAGGCCTGCGTATTGCACGAATCATGGCAGTACTGCCCATCTTTGTTCGTAAGTTCTGGAAGACCAGCCCACGGATCATTCTGAATGTGTCGACGGGCAGGTAAAACGACGTTCGACAGTCGATGTAAAGTCTGATTTTTATCCTGATAGAAGTTGGAGCAAAAATAGACACAAGTCAGAGAATTGAACTTACATTTTTGCCCTCTCCCACCACCGTGTCGAAATACAAGTACGCCCGCAGGAAGTAGCCCAACGGCCACCCCCACTCAGGTCCCTGTATCAGCAAACGGTCAAAAATCATTTTACTTGATTAGATGTCACAAACGTACGTTGTGATAGTTCAGTCCTTTTGCGATGCTCGCATCATCGGAGTCATTAGAATTGTCATAATATGGGCGATACTGTGCATCACTTGAATCCAGAGTCTTCATTCCAAGCGGACCTCGAAGAATGTCATCCGCAATGCGCAGAGCGCCCATGGCATGGTCCTTGTCAAATAGCTCGGGCGCGACAACCATGGCAATGGGAAAATTGCATCGCAGCTGATAATCCGACCATTCTCTGCCGGGTCCGGAACCGTATACGTCTTTGTAAATACCCCTGCGGTTTACCAAGCGAGGATCAAGATGGTATTTTGCATCTTCAATAGGATCTAAAAGCGCTCAAATAGATTAAAACCCAGTTGATTCAAGAGCCATCAAGACGTTACCAGAAGGGATGTAATAGTATGTCTCGAAGTTCGCCTTCAGGAGATCGAACCACTCTTTGTAAGTGACAGTCCTCTTCTTGCCATCAACTGGAAAACCAACCGGTTCAACAATTATCTCGAAATGATTTGATGCCACGTACCTTCAGTTTCCACTCCCTTGAAGGGGAATTTCCCGGCGTTGGACAGCTGATCCATCCATCTCAGTGTGCTCGCAAGTAAGCCAATGATTTCGACAGGTGCACCATCGCGAGGAGTTCCGGGGACACCCTTCGTCCCTGCCCTAACTGACTCGCCCATCTTATCCATCCAAGTACCACAGTTATGCTGGTTGCCCCCAAGAATGAGGCCAGTCGACCAGTCTACTCGAATGTCGATGTTGAAACCTACATCGTTCATTTGCATGTCAAGATTAGGTCCGGCGTTATACTCGCGGAACGATATGCCGTCGGCATGACGTTGAAGAATTTCTTGAACGATCTCTGCGATGGTGCTCGAATACGCGTAAGCCCTTGAGTCGTCCCAAGGTACAAAACTATCATCCTTCGGGAACCGCCGTTTGACGCTCTCAGAAAGGAAGGAGATGCCCTCTGGGGACTTCGTGACATAGTCCTGAATGTTTTGCAGCATCCACCATGGCGAGTCTCGGGAGTTATATCTGTAAGTACATTAGCTAAGATCAACGAATATGCCTGGATTTAAATACCTAGGGTTTCGAACCGAGTCGAGTAAGTTCGGAATTAAGCCATGTTTGAGGGTAGAAGCGAACGACAGTATGTGAGCCCTTGCCCCAGCGAAGTTGCCTGTGGTTAGGAACAACCCACGCAAGGAGATGAAGACGTCCCGACCCCAACACCGTGCCCAGCCAGCAGCAAAGTGAGGTAAGCCGGCGGCGAGCGATGGGGTAGGCTTCCCGGGATCAAGCGAAGCTGACTTGACTAGCCCGTACATTTGGATTGAGCAAAGGGCCAAATCCTGAGTAAAGTCGGTCCCACTTGAGACGAAGTCAGAGCATTGCTCGATAGCCGCTCGTCGCGCGGCTTTGTACGCCTCGGAGATGACTAGTGCGAAATACTTGGGTCGAAGGAAAGGTGGGAGACTGGCTTTTATTCTGTCAAACCTTTCTTTGAACCACTTCGCGGGTTTTGCGAGACGAGGAAGTACGCCCGTTTGTCTTTATAAATATCAATTATAAGCCCGCTGAACAAGTGAGCATAATGTTTCGAAACGCACTTCTCAAGTCTCGAATAGATGTAATCCATTGCCCATGTACCTTCTCTCAGATTTCCGCATAAGGGATGCCCAAGGTCGTTGAATTTCATGATATGTCGAAGTGGGTGCATCCATCCCTCAAGGCCGCAGTATGTGATCTTCCCCATAGAAGGGACATCGTAGGCTCCGATGGCACCGTCAGTTGCGTCTCTTTCTTCGCCTTCAGCGCGATGCAAAATGACGTTCAAGTCGACGAAGTCTAAATCGTCGAATGCCTCGGAGGCACCAGAACTACAGAACTTGTCGAGGTCCGGCTCAATGCCTTCCATTTGAGTTTCAAAGAGCATCACGGCGCCTGGGGGGAAGTAGTCTGGAACGATAATCTCTGAGAAAGGGCCCTCGTGGTCTGACCCCTCGTGAGGAATGACTGGTTCGATATCGACCAACGATGACGGTAAACCTCGAAGAATATTAGGATCCTGATCGACATCATAGGAGGCGATGTTTATATACGATCCGAGGATAAATTTTGCTTTCATTCTACGAAGCTGTATTGGCTTGACTGCATGGTAGGTGAGGCACGAGTAAAATAATAATGAAATGGAATACGTACTCCACCCTCTATCCTTTGATCCCTTGCTGAATGCGGTGTGCGCAACAAGGATGTAGCCCTTCTGTTCCGCAGGGTGCACACGATGCATAACGATGTACTTCGGAACAAATTGAGTATTGTAACAAAAACGAATATGCGAGCATAAACTTACGTCGTTTTCCTGATGAACGTGTCCTTCGCTGTAGCCCTCAAGCGCCATTTCGGCGTGCAAGTGATTGAGTACTCTCTTGACTCTTCCGATACCGCCCTCGGATCCCACTTCGTATTTCCGGTTCTCTGCAACGAGATTGAGAAGTTTCGGATAGATATCGTCGAAACCTTTGACCGATCCAATGGCAGAGTACGAGAAGGTTACGAGAGCGCCAGTTGAAAGAGCATCTTCGGCACTACGCTTGTGCATGGGTGATTCATTGTCATGAGTCAGGTCAAAGAGCAAAGCATGGGGTTTGGATCCTTGCAGCGGAGTGACTACGCAAGGTCTACTAGGGCCTTTCCCGGTTGGAGGTGGCAATTCGGCAGAGCTCGTAAGGCAGGCACCGTCCATAGAACCTAAACTCAAGCTTCAGCACGTAGATTCGTATTCATTCGATATGAAATGCCTCACCAACGGGTTTTCCGAGTCCATAATTGTAGAGCAGTCGAGAAAATTCTTTAGGATCCCATCCGTTGTAGGCCTCGCGGATCAGGCTATTGATTCCAAGACGACTGACGAAATGTGTATCCGTGTCCGCGTTTCCGGTGAATAACTCTGCGCATACATAAAGATCTGGATTCACAACGCGAGCAGCATCAAGCAGAGTCACGCCGACATGTAAAGGCGTCGAATGGCAGTTATCGATGCGGAAACCATCAAACGCTTCGGCCAATTCTTCGACGTACTTTGTCATGTATGACCACAACCAGGGGTTGTCCTGAGGACCATCTCCATATCGAAGTTTGACGCAATCTCCCCAGACAATAACTTCTCTTCGGAGATAAGCTTTCGAAGGTGGCATGGCAAAGTTTTGCAAAGGGTCGGCGTTCCAGATCCAGCCATTGTTGGCAACAGAGAGCGATTTAGGATCATGCTTGTCAGTCTCGATACGCGTGAAATAAGTCTCGACGAGAGGGAGTCTACAACGAAACTAGTCAGAATTGATGAGATAATAGTGAAGAAACCGCAACCTACTCCTTCGTGATTTCCCCGAGCTTAGGACCATGATCTTCCAACCGGGTATATTTAACACGACCCTTCATCTGCTCCAGAGCTGACGATGTGTCGTTTTCCCATTCTTCATATAATGGAACGTTGAGAACGTCCACTACTTTTTGCCAAGCCGACGCAAGCGCATCAGCATCAGAGAGTTCAGTGAATGCCGCCTTCACTAAGCTCGCGGCAATTTCAGGCTTCACAGTGACTGAAAACCGTTCGTGAAATTTTTTGGATTCATCCAATGCACCGGAGGAGCGAATGAGTTTGGCCAATTCAACGACCGTCTTGCCAGCAACAGATTCTCCTTTCCAGGGCGAAACGGTACCCCTTTCGAAGACTTCTTTTACGTCCGCCTTTTGCTTGACTACGTCAAGAACGTAGTATTGCCAAAGGTTCAAAGTCTTGAGCTCCTCATGAAACGCCGTCATGAGAACGTCCACGTCCTGTGCGCTGGTAATCTTGGCAGGAAGTCCCTTCGCTTGAAGGCTGGTAGAGAATGCGAGCATAGCGTCATCGATTTCCAGGGCTGGCGTCAAATGGGGAGTATTGGCAGGACTGTAACCTTTAAAACTTTAGTCGCTAGGCTTTGCAGTTACGGGAAAAAGGAGCTACCTGCTTCCGGGTGATCAAGTAACCAAGGACTGTTGTTCGCAGTGTGATTAAGCACAACGTCGGTCAAGCTTAACAACCCATATTCGTCCTTCGCAATTTTCAGCATCTCTTTCATTCGTTTCCGACCATCTTCCTTCGAACCCTTCCACCCTGCTTCAAACAACTCTGCATCGTATGCAGTCTGATCCGCAAGGGAATAGGGACTTTGACTCTCCCCTCTTTGTTGCAATGGCGTGTAATGAAGCATATTGTAGCCTCGATCTTTGGCCTCTTGCAGATGTGGCTTCCATTGGTCAAGAGAGCCCATCCACTTCGAAACGACGGTGAGTACAGCAAGACCATCCAGAGGCAAATGCACGTCTTCCTTCTGGACCGCGCCGCCTCCCGAGAGCGAAGGCAGCGGGGCGCGCTTCTCGGACAAAATCGACGAACGTTTCCTGACGCGCAGAGCAGGGTCAATATTGAAGTATCCTTCACGTCCCTTCACACGTTCGCCATCCCCAACGCCGTCGTATTCGACCCAGTACACGAATGCGCCAGCATGCGAGATGGGGAGGTCAACCTGAATCGGTTTGGAGACGTCGGTGGGAAGCCTGTCAAGAAGGTCCGGTAAGTTTGGTCCGGTGCATATATGCCAAGCTGTCTAACTATACCTTCGCTCTGCAAAACGGGTGCGGCCGAACTGTCCACCGTCGATGGGGAAGTTCGTCTTGAACACCCCATTCTTTGAAGCTGGCGTGCCAGCATCCAAACTCACTCTAAGCACGTAGGGGACGTAAGGAGGAGGAAGGCGGATGTACTAATGAAATGCGCGAGAGGTATTGTCGGGATGATCGTGTAGTCAACCACAAGAAGGTAACAAGACGCATTCAGAGGCTCGATCATACTGTAATCAACGTGTACTCACCGATCGATCCTTGTTTGGCCCACCGTCGGCATCCAGCTTCAACTCGTATACTTGGATCGGCGCGTCGCCAACGACGGCGGACTCGAAGAAGTCGATACCTTCATCTGCAGGCGTCTTGGGAGTCTTTAGAGCGGACGACGGCTCAAAACCGCCTGTTGGGATCGACATGGGGGGTAATGCCACTCCGCCGCTGCCCTCCTTGGTTTTCATAGTGGAATTACGCGTCGTCGACGATACTGCCGCCACCGCGTCCTTCGGGTCACGTCCATGAAAGGCAGCAGAAGTGGCGGCTTTGACCTTTTCTATTTTGCTCATCGCTTCGCTCTTCGTCGCCTCCGGACGCCAACGTGGTCGAAGGAGATGGGAGTAAGACGAAGAAGGAGAGCAAGAGCGTTCTTATATCGACTTCCGTCTCTGCAGGATCGACGTCATTATCCTAATCGTGAGAAACGCGGAATCAAAGCTTCTGAATACGAAAACTTGGTTAGTTTTCTAATGGTGACACAGACAAGTAGGGAAGCTTTGAGGTTGTGAATACAAATGTTGACCAGACACTTACAAATGACGAACCATCCATCGTTGCTTGTGGCAAACCTGTGTGAAGCGCAACGGTCAACGAAAGGTCAACGCGGAAGAACATCAAATTTTGTAGACCTTTCTGATACATGATGTCCGCCTGCAGAGCAAAATATGAAAGTACAAATTGAATCTGCTCGAGTTGAAAACAAGCTGGCAAGAGCAAATGAAAGTTGTTGAACAACATCGAGCTCGTCAAAAATCTTCAACGCGACGAAGTCATCGGCGACTGCCGAAACCACTGCACCAGGACACAAGCTTGTCAGCAACGGCGAGCACAACTTCCTTATATTCAGATCGTTCGCATAACAGCGACGGCAGCGAGCTCTTGTAGCCGCTCGCCACTCGTTTCTTACCGCAATGTCGTTTTTCGGGTTCGAGAATAAGGACCTGGAGGAGGAGAAACGGCGGTTCCTTGCTGGCGATCTGCCCCAGGACGAAGACATCGCGGTGTACAATTGGGGCTCGGAGGATTACGAAGGACTCGGAAACGCACTTCAAGAGGGTGGTGATGACTTTAATGACGAGACATTTGGTGGAACAGGACCTGTTGGTGAGCACCGGTCGCCTCGCAATTCGAACAGGGTTGATCACGAGCTGTAGGCAAGGACTTCGATTTCACGGCGCAGGCTCTGTCAGATTTCGATAAGCCTACCAAGCCTCCTGTCCAGCCTGAAACAAATTATGCGAAGGAACACATGCAGAGAAATGAACCTATGAAGTTGGGTGGAATAGGTACGCACGTCCGCTGGCAGACGTGTCGGTTGACACTCAATTCACATTGACAGGACGCCAGACCTCCAAAGAATCAATCTGGGATGATAAGTCCCCCTTCTCGGTTCTACGCGGTGCAACTGGCTCCCTGGGTCGCAAATCAGGTCTTGGATACCAGTCGACGGCGAGCACGAGTCAGTCGAAGACGCTGGCTGCACCTGAGAGTGAGATTCGACATTCCTCCTCACTTTCGCAAGTATTGCCTTCGTCATCAACAACCGGAATCAAGTATGCGACGACTGGTATAAAGACCGTACAAGAAATTGAGGCGGAAATGATTGCGAAGTCTCAGCGTCTCCGCGCGCAGGCAGCGCAAGCTGCAGCTCAAGCCCAAGCGGATGCGGAAGCACTTCAAGCTCGTGCTCGCGCCCAAGCAGAGGCAGAAGCTCGAAACCGTGCTCAAGCAGAGGCAGAAGCTCGCGCTCGCGCTCAGGCGGAGGCGCATGCTCAATTGCTTGCACAGCAGCGGCAGCAGCAACAGCAACACCAGCAACAGATGCGTCCCCCACGAATGCACTCACAATCACCTTCAACATTCGTCCGACTTCAACCCCAGACCCAGGCAGGCCGCGTCCATTCCCCGAACCTTGCATATCAACAAAATTTGCTTGAGCAGCAGGAGCAGATGCGCCTTGAGGAACTCGAGCGCCAGCTACGGGAGCAAATGTACCTGGAACAGGATCTCGTAAACGCTGGTGGCGATAGAGCATTACTCGCGCAATTGCAGCAACAGCAGCGCAGGCAGGCTCTAACGGAACAACGACAGCTGCAAGAGTTCCCGAACGACTTTCAACGTTTTGTTGATCAGCCTCCCGACATCCAGGCTCTGTTACAATCGCAGAAACGCCAACAGTCTCCAATGCGTCGTGGAACACCGCAGCAACAGTTACAACAGCAACTCGCTGCCGCTCTGAACGGTGGCCGTGGTCAAGGAATGCCTCAGAACTTGCACGATGTGCAACTGCAACAGCGTCTTCTCGCGCAACTTGCTCACGAGGAGTTTTCTCATACTAATGTGAGAAACCAGGAGGTACTCCGTGCTGAAGCGATGCGGAAGATCATGGAGACGGAAAGGCTTGAGGGCAAACGACGCAGGAAAGCGGCAAAATTGGCTCATATGGTCAGCACATATTTTTATTTGAGATCGGCTTCAGTATAATGAGTGGATTTAATTGAATTGTTACGCAGGCACGGTACAACGATCTCATGACTCAATCTGACAAGGACTTCATAACTCGCATTCAAGTCTCGCAATTGGTCACATCTGATCCTTATACGGAAGACTTTTACGCCCAAGTGTACGGGTCGCTGATTCGCTCCCGCATGGGTTTGGACGTTCAAGGCAAACGGGTTCTGGAATTTGGTGCGCTCGGTGGTGTTGGTCTCGGCGTGAACCAAAAGGTTTCTGGCCGGAGACAAAATGCAATGCAACGCATGGAAGCTCAGGTTGAACGAATTGTCAACGCCGCTCGTCAAAGGGAAAAGGACAAGTCAATTCACGGTCAGACTTTGTCGTCAGGATCGAATTTATGTTTTGACTAAAATTTAAAATTCAGCTATTCACAGTCTTCAAGGAGCGCTCGGGAAGACTGCAGGGAGGAGTTACAAGGCGGCACCCCGCCAGTTGCTTCAAGTCGACGGCAGTGGTTCTTCCGATTCGGCGGCACCTCATCCCCACGGGCACATCTCAAGAGAGGATGCGAAGGAGAGCGCAGCGGGCGCTGCGAAAGAAGCCGCAAAGATTGGTCGGGAAGCTCTGGGCAACCAATCAGATGTGCGATATCCTTATTCCACGTGTCTCTTCTCTCGATTGACGTTTTGATTTTCAGGGTTCGGGAGTGATACGCAAAGACCCGTTGACGCGTCGCCAAACCTTATTGATGTTGGAAGGTCTGTACGACATCCTTCTTAAGCTTGAGCAGATGCGCCGCGACCAGCCCGCACCAACGGATGAAATCCGGCTTCACGACTGGGAAATTCTCTATGCTGAAGAAATCCAAAAGTTGTGGGATGGTCTTCAGATCATGGTTCCGTTAGAGACCAGGTCGGCAAGCTCAGCCTCTTCAGGTCGATCGTTTGGTTGACACAATCTTTAGCGACCCTCACCCGTTTATTTCTCTCCTCCAACCTGCGAAGGGAAAGCGACTGGTTCCTCGTTTGACGCGACACTTGAGTTCACAGCAAATGTTGACCGTCTTGACTCTTCTCATCGCCTGCTTCCAACAACTTGACGTTGTCATTGGCGCGCCACTCTTGGACGCTACAGAAAAGACGGACGGACGGGATGAAATGGAGAAACAAACTGAGACGTTCCTATCAACAGTCTTGCAAGGTATCCTTCCTGTCATCGCCAAGGCCAGCCTGCGTCTTGTCGGCGGTCTGTTGGGGTTGCTCATGGAGCGCTGCGTGCTCCAAACCGTCGTTATGTCCAGAGTACGTCCAACCATCATGAAAGATATTGCGAAGCTCATCATCTCTGTCAATCAGCCCGGACTTTCTCTCCTTACTGCTTTCCTCAGCCGAGTCGAAGTAATCAAGTCAGATATGATAGCTGGTACTATCACCCAAGAAGAAATACCAACAGAAACGGACCTTGTTTCCTGGTGTGTTCGCCCGCCTCTCCTGATTATCTTGCAACTTGCTCATTTGCGTCTGATAGGCAAAACGTTTACGACCACCTTTTCGATATGCTCGCACCCCACCTTCAGCACCTCTTCCCCTCTTACCGTATTCTGTACAGCCCAGAAGCCATAGCCAAGGGAGATGCAGCCAACGCCGATGTTCCTCGCGTCGTCTTCGACATCTTGGATCAGCCAGTCTGGAAGTTCCTTGCCACCCTATCCTTGCCTGCAAGCAACGAACAGCAACAGATCCTCGTTGCCTCCCTCCGCGAAATGATTTTGAATAATATCGCGGCCGTGAATATGGGGCTTATCACTGACCCCGAAGAGGAACAGTTGAAGCTCACGAACGTCAACGTCCTTCTCCATGCTCTTGGATTGGATAGTGCACAGATTCCGCTATAAAATAAGTTCTTCGCTATCTCTTCGTAGGACATTTCTACATGTAGTCGCAGCATTGGTTTTTGCTATTATGTTTTGTGCACACATTTTCGTCGCTTGTTAATTAGAAATCGTAATGAACAGCATCCAAATCCTCGAACACATCATAATCCTCACCTCCGCCACAGGCGAAGAGTTCTCTGGCGTCGAAGGCCATTTGTCGTCCAGCTTCGCTCGCAACTGTGATGCAGTCTGCGACTTCTGTTTGACGAGTGATTCCGCGTCCTGTTATTTCTTCTGAAGTTGTGATGGTGCCAAGTAGATCAAGGACCGGAAGGTCGCTCCAATCGGGCAATTGTTCCTCTGGCAGATCCAGCAATCCAGTTTCGACAGAAGACCCAGTGTTGTCGACATCCGGTGGTTGCATGAGTGGTAAGGTAAATAACCGTTTCTTATGCTCGTAGATATTGCGAGGCTGATCCTTGACGTGCGATCCGACTTCCAGGTGGTTCGTTGATAATGACACAAATTCTCGGTAATTAGGATAAAGCATGACGTAGCCTCGCAGGTAGACCAGTTCGATGAAGTATCTCTTCCAAGATCGAGTCCATTTGTTCGAGCGCACGTCCGGGACGACATCCTCTCGGAGAGGTATCCATTTCTCGTCCAGGCGAGTCCGAAGGAAGGAGTGAAACTCTGCCCAATGTTCAGGAAAGTACACGGCACCCCAGCTACAAGGTATCTGGGACAAGAATGGTGTATTCGAGAAGGGTAAGCCCGAGGACTCGAAGAGGGACCGTGCGTCAAAGAGCTTGCGACCATCAAGGTGAAGCTCGAGGTTTTTTTGTTGATACAAACTTATCCCAAACATTGATGCTTCGCTATTCTTTGCAGCACCGTATCTTTGATACCGATCATTAATGAAACCTCGTGTGGTGCATGGTTGAAAAGTCTACATACCGGTAACGAAGGATGGCAAACTTCACCCACGCATAGAAGAATGGCGAGACTTCCACATCATCTTCCAGGATGACGCCGTAAGAGTCGTTGGAGTGAGGAAACCAGGATTCAACGACGGCAGGAAGGAGGTCTCCATGTACTATACGCTGATGTACGAATGTACTGCCTTGATGCCATGCGAGGTTCTTAACTATCTCGTGAGTTTTCCTATCAGCGGAGTGTTCCATATTGATTCTCAAATCCAATTTGTCTCCAAAATAATGTGCCACTTCGAGCGAGTTTAACAGCCTAGAAAGAGAAGTAGGTCGTTGATCTGTAATGACCGAAATCGAAACCTCAGGGACGTGCCAATCTACTCGACTTTTATTAGTAATATATTATTGTGGTTCGGAAATGTGGGCTTACTCGCGATTTCAAGTTCACTAAGAGCTCCGATCCAATCGCAGTAGCGTAAGTCTTGAGCCGGGATGCGTATCAAGGTCGTGCCGGCCTCCCGCCTTTTCTCGAGGTCAACATCTAGGGTGGAAATCTGCTTGTTGACCACCGCAATCAAAATAGAAGAATAAGAAGTGCTGGCGTTGTCTAGCCAGTACTCAGTTGCCTCGGCATTCGCGAACTCGATCTGAGATTCATGCAGAGCGCTGTAAGGAATCTGACACTTATTTGATACCAAATTATCGTGCAGCCACGGGTACGAGCTATTTCTTGGAGGGAAGTGATGGGCGTTGTGGGATAGGACAAGAACATGTATTTGTACACCACGGCGTTGCAGGCGGCAAACAGCAGGGGAAAACTCCTCGAGGCTTTGAACTGTGGGGAGAATGATAGCAATCGAGGATGGAGAGAAACTTTCTTCGGTCATCACGGGAGCAACGAGAGCTTGTTGGGTGCCAGATGACGGGTTGCCGAGAAGTGCATCGCAAAGAGAAGAGCACCAGCCCGAGTTCACCATAAATCCTGATTGAACGTAGCCACCAACACTCTCGTCAGAATGAAAATATCCTCCTAAATCCTTCCAGACGTCGACCGCGTGCCCCGAACTAGCATTGTACCCATGCAAGGCCGCCGTAAGAAGCACCATGGGCGGTACGAGAAAAGACACGGGCTGAGCGTCTCGTGTCGGTGATATGCACTTGTCGCCTGTCTCGCCGCCGCCGGAGCTTCTGATGCCGCACAGACCCATAGGAAGATCAACGAGCACTGGGTGCGATAGAAGGTGCAACTGAAGTTCCGCGTCTAAACCATGCAAACCATTCGATCCGAGGAGTAGCACATAGTCTGCATTGACGCGAGAAGCTGCGGAGAGGATAGCGGTCGCTTCTTGAACGCCGTCTGGCCAGATCGAGACTGAAATATCGAGAAACGGGCTCGTAGACTCTCCCAGGAATAAGGTGTTCAATGATGACAGAAGTTCTGCTGGGCAGACCAGGATGATCGTTGAGATGGAGCTTTCTTCACCAAGGAGAGGTTCCGTGATAGCTTGAAGTTTTCCTATGCTTGCGGCAGTCACAGGTAATATAGCTGTAACGGTTCCCATTCCTGAGTCGAGGTGCTGAAGGTAGGGCGAGCCATCGGGCCCAATAAAAGATCCATGATTTCCCATAGCCCAATCATCCGTGTCCAAAGGCGAGAGCACGGCAATATCTCGGATTCCTTGTCCTTGTTCCACAATAGCTTCGTGTCGAAAATCTTTGAGCAGCTGTTCTCCTTGACGAGATGAATTCCGCCGCACGAGATGGATAGTAGTAAGCAGAAGGCCGCAGACTAAGATCGATGGAGTGAACAGTTTTTGCCATGAGAAGGAGCGAGTTTGTCGATAGACTTTTTCTTCATATAGGTGCGAGCGATTTGTAGATGGCCATTTCACGCAGACCATCGTCGACGACACAGAGGCAAGAGGGAGAGACTCGGACGCGTCGACGCGTCGCGTCATAGGGGTGGCCAATTCTTAGCCTCCTCGTTCCTCGCTCCTCGCTTGACGAAAGAATTGCCATGTAAGGCATCTGTAAGACGAGCCACGGCGACACCCGGAACGTCGGAGCTTCAATTTTCTCAGTGCAACGAGCGTTTGTCAGCGACAAAGTTCAACTTTTCAGGCAAGCTACATTCGAGCTCCGACGTTCCGGTGCTCGCCGTGGCTCGTCTTACAGATGCCTTACATGGCAATTCTTTCGTCAAGCGAGGAGCGAGGAACGAGGAGGCTAAGAATTGGCCACCCCTATGCTCGCTGTAGAGGTCACGGTGGCAATTGGTTCCGCGACTCTCACTCGAACCATCACTTGGACCGCAAATTCATGAGTCCGTCTACGTGGTGATTTACTGTTTTTCATTCAAATATCTCAAGCTCGAGGAATCAGCGCCTTTTCGTGTCTTTCCGCCCAACGACGCTTCCACTCTGCAATATCTCGAAATGCCACACGTCGACGTCTCAAATGACTTCCATGCCGAAGAGTCGGAAGACGTCCCCAGCGGTATGCACAGCGCGGAGCCCTAAACAACGATCCGGAACATACTATCGACACTCCAGGGTGGATCTGTGCCATAGAAGCTGCAGAAGGAGGTCGACCGAGACGAGAACCTTCGTATGTGTCGGTTGAGCATATTTGAAACTTTTCCCTACAGCTAAAGATTCGAAGTATATAAGCTCGAAGGGTATCAAACCTGGAAACGATAACGACGCTGACAGACACACCAAACTACTATCACGTTCAAGATGAACTTTTTCGTCCTTTCTTGCCTCCTCGTGCCCTTAACCGCGATCACGCGAGCCCAAAACTTGAATCCAATCTCGCCGATTTCAGTGGCACCCAACTCAATCTACGATGATTCTAGCGCCAGCACGACGAACGTTACATGTGCTAGCAGCCTAGAGCGTATTAATGCAACGTCCTTTGGGGATGTGCAACGGTGGCCATTCATAGGTACGTACATGTATGATACCTACTTTATCTCTCTATGACTTATGCTAAATCCGAATATGAAGGTGGAACACCTGCGATCGCTGCTAATGGATCGAACTCCCCAACATGCGTCTCATGTTGGAACATGACATTCGAAGGAAATTTCGAATTTATCGTCGCGATAAATCACGAGGTCGATTCTTTCCAGATCTCTCAGTCTGCTTTCAAAGCTTTGGTGAACGAAACTGAAAATGAACCGTCCCTCATCACGGCCAACGTCCAACTGATCGACAACCGATTCTGCGGCCTTCTGGTATGTTTCTATTCGTCATGGAGATTCGGCACACGTTTTTAAAAGATTCACACAGTAATACGATTTTGTCCAAGCTTGCCGTTAGGAAAATTCTTTGCGTCGTACCCTCCATCCTCTCTGGAAGTTCTTTGAACGATACAAACTAAGATTGTAAAATATTAATGCTTCTATCATCGTGGAATACATGAGAGCCATCTCCTAGCGTCGAGCGAGTAAAAAAGGGAACTATTTATTGAGAGGCGAAACGGAGTTATGGCGAAAAAGAAATCAGTATTTTTCAACCGTAGATTCGCTTTCAATACGTTTCCTCAAGCGTTGCGGAGATTCGTATTTGCGTTCAATGTAACGAGCGATGGGATAGACGATGGCAGAGAATCCGCATGATAACTCAAACCCAATGTCACCGCCGAATGCGGGGTCGCCGACTAAGAAACAGACGTTCAGTTCATATGTCCATAATAGAGTAAAAGAGAGCCGGGTTACGCACTCTTCTTTCCTAAGACACCGATGTACCACTGTGTTGCCATCCCAAGCACGGCGCCCAGCACACCACATGCGGCGGCAGCGAGCGCGGCAAGTCCAAGTGGAAGATGCTCGGGCTTGTCGTAGTCGTCGGGGTTGTAGTTTAGCCATTTGCCGCGACGGAAGATGAGATGCTCTTCAATAAGGACCGTTGAGAAGATGGCGAGCCAGTACGAAAGGAGGACGAGTAGTGTGTCAAGCCATGATTCGAAGTGGCTTGCACCGACGATGGACAAGATGACGTATACTACGGATCCCAAGAGGACGAGGAACACACGCTATATTAAATGTAAAACGTCAGGAAAAGAAGAATCCATATACAAAAGAAACATTATGGACATACTGGGATCATTTGAGCATACCGTCCGAGAACTTGGAACGTGAGCGCAAAGCTATACATATTAGGAATGTCTAGATCACAACATTAGCGTCAAATCTATTTGCACAGAAATTGAGAACTTACTATTTCCAACAATGCTCAAAGCCAGAAGTACGAGCAAGAATTTCCCGAATCCGCCTGCTGGTGACAGTGATGCGGCGAGAAGTCCTCCGACGCCCTGGTCGGCATATTGCGCTTGCCAGTCTGCACGAGTCACAGTTGCCTCGGCCGCACCGAGAGCCTCGATGAGAATGCAAGGCAAGTTGAGGCCGATGTATGTCAGCCAGAAGACGGGCGCAGCAGGGACGTCCTCAGGAAGATTGACGGTGTAATCTGGTGAAGTTCGTTAACATCAAACTTGAAAGTGAAAACAAATGGAAACCTACCAGCAGCCAAACTGCTCCACCCAAGTCCGAAGCCCACGATAGCAGCGCCAAAGCTCAGAACACTCGCTGCTTCAACCTCGCCGCTACCCGCGAACGGACCGGAGTCCATGTACTTCGCACTCAATCCGAGAGAAACGAAGAAGATGATGACCACGGGTATCCATGAGTAGCGTTCGTACAGGTGCACATAGCGATATCCAAAGAGTGCAAAGAGGGCGGTGAGTAGAGCAATGATGATGATCGCAACGGCCTCGGGGATTTGGTGCGTTGTCGAGACAGCACGTAACGCCTGTCCGCCCACGATACCTGTGGTGAAAGGGGAATAATTAAGAATGGATCTCTCGTGTACAGCATGAAGAGATGATCAGTACGTACTGTTGATTGTCGACCATCCAAGACATGCGATGACGTTCAGAGCAACGGGAAGCCATGCAACTGCAGGGTTTATGCTTCGATACGCGCGCAGCTATCTTCACGTAAAGATAGTTACTTACCATAATAACCAAAGCTAAACCTAGAAATCGTCATCTGCCTCAATCCTAACCTCGGGCCAAAAACGGCAAAATAAGCCACCGGGAGGGTCGACAAAAGGTTAAAGAACAGAATCGTGAGGCACGATTCCTTGAGACCCAAACCGAATACTGAAGGACCTAAGGTACCCAGAGAGAATGTTGAGATCTGAGGAGATTGATAGTTCAAAAGATAAGCCGGGCAGTAAGAATGTTTAGATAAGAATAAACATACGGTCGAGTTGGCTGCAAGCCACATAGTTGCAGCATCGAGAAGATCCCAAACACTCCTCGCTGACCGGTCCTCTGGTCGTATCCGTTCGATCCCTCGTACTTCGACTCCAAACTTGTCAATGTACAGAACTGCTTTCCATAGCTTTAGAGTAAATAAGCCCGTCAATACGAGTTGATAGATAAATGGAAGTATCGACTACGCACTTTGCCTATGAATCCAGTCTGGGGAACGCGAAAGCCTTGAGCTTCCAGAGTGGCCTCCTGGACAGCTGCAGTTGGATATCCAAGCTCAGCTGAGCCATGCTCGCTCGAGTTGTATCCAAGCTTCTCCTTCGACATCGTCGTCCGGTCTTGGCCTTCCAGTGGGTGCTCAGACTGTGGTGGTCGAAAGACAAGGACGAGGGGAGCAAAAGCCAGCAGCCGAGCGTGTCCACATGCTTATATCCGGTGTACTTGTGGTATTGATTGCAAGTCGAGTGGACCCGGGGAAGCTGTTATCGTGCCACGGTTGTAACATTCATGCTGGTCGCACGAGAAAAATCGCATTGGTTCGATAAGAACAGATCCCCTGCTCCCGGGAATAGATCGCGCTCGCCGCAACTTTGAGCCTGTCCACAGATCGCGTGCCTGCCCCTTGCATGCATTTTTTGTGTCGCATTGCGAGGAGGAAAGGCAGAGGGGAGCTGAAAAGCTGACGCAGGAGGCTGAACAAGGATTATAGCGCGCGGGCATGCACCGGGGAGACACGCGTCCGTACTTAGCCGGCCGCCCGACCATGTGCTCGCAAAGCGATGGGTCGCTCACCATGTCGACCTAGAGAAAAAGAATCAGTATTATGAACGACTTTGATTGAGTTTTGATCTTGAATGTATTCGTGAAGTGAGGTCGGGTCGACCTTGCAGCTCGTACGAGGGATGGCTTGCTCGGAGGATCTGACAGCGGGATTGATTTCACCAGTGCCATCGACAGCTCGTGAGTACGCGTGAGTGCAACTTCCCCAGATCATGTCGAAAAATCTTCAATGATCACCTTAAGCACTCAGATCCTCGAAGAAGGCTTGTTTGCCGTAGGATACCCGTTTTCTCATCCCATATAGCCCTTTATACGCGTCGTCGCTCAACCGAAACCCTAGCACAAGAAGTCATTGAAGAAACCCCCACGAATTCAACGGCATTTCTACGCACCGCACAGAGAGTGTAGGCTAATTGGGTTCTTGAATGTCAGTCATCATCGATCTTGAACTGTTGCTGTCGTCGTCGTCGACGCAGTATGCCTGAGGCCTGAGGATGAAAAGGAGTAGTTCCATTACAATTACAAGAAAAAGTGTAATAAACATGCCAATAATTGTACGTGTTAATTTCACAGCAAGCGCATACATGTATCATGATGCAGGTCAAAGCGTTCGTCAAAGGGTCGTACGATCAGTGCAAAGATGTGAGGGATGGGGGTATCGCCACAGAGGTCAAGGTGTTACATGTAGAAGTCGGGCTTGCGTGCGTTGATCCCGTACTCAGCCAAAGCTGCGCTGAGGTCTTCGGTTGTCAAAGTCGTACGCGTTTTGTCCTGCATACATTCAGATGAGTAAAAGAATACGAAACATGATGCTGATGACGGACTTTGGCTGACTGTCCACCTGGACCCCTACTTCGGCCACTCGCGGTAGCATTCGTGCGTATTCTCGCGTGTTGGTACGCGTCTGCAGCGATGTCCGAGACGAACTTCTGGGCAGCAAGAGCAAGGAGACGCTTTCTGGAGATTAATGATAAGTAAGCAGAGACGCATTTATGGTTCATATACAACTTACAACCGCACGTCGTCCGTTTCGAAACCGACTTTTTGCAGATAGTAATCAGTCACCTCATTCGGAATCTTTTGAAATTGTATATATCAGCCAATACTTATTTCCTAACATCATACTAACGAGAGGTTCATAGTCATCCAGCATCAGCATGAACTCCGCCAACGTCCTGTCCTTCCGAGCACGTTCGGCCTCCATTCGAGATTGTGTTTGTGTTTGTTGCGTGCCAGCATCGACTTGCATCGCGTTTTGAGATTGGCTCGAGTTGGATGGTCCAGCAACAGATTGCGAGGAAGACGCTTGCGATGTCGTCGTCGTTTGCGAGACCTGTTGTGCTTGTTGCGCTTGGTATTGCTGTTGTGCTTGAGACATCGGATAATTCGCTGGATATTGATGCTTAAACTGGAACTGGAAGGCGCTCGCGTTGTCCTGAGGTACCGATGACATTGTGTCCTGTTCGTAACTCGAGTTGTGTCGTTGACGACAATGGCGACGACGGCGAGCGCTGGATGCAAACGGCAGCAAACCTCGGGTGGCCCGTGCGCACGTCCAAAACAGGCAAGCGAGAACTCCTCGCGTATAAATTTTTTTCGTCTCCTCTTCGTCTTCGTCTTGAACCACGACGGCGACGAGGACGTTTGTACCTAGAGATGGCGTTGGGCATTCATGTGAGTCTCGCTTTCCTTTGTTATGGGCTATCTTTCTTCAATGATGTTTGAGGCATTTGGCTTTATGTGGTTTACCACGATGCAGAAATTTATCTCAGCTACCTTCGAGGCGCTTCGCTTTGGCGGATGCGTTTCGCTTCGTCTGACCTTCAACCATCTTCGTTGCTCCGCTGAGACGTGATCGAACTGAATTTTGCTTTTCCAGTGATTGGGGTGAACTCGCTTGGGATGGATACTCGCATTCACAGTCGCCACTTGATGCCACGACGATCATGGGAGCCGTGATCGTTTCAGTTCCCAGTGGTTCTTCTTCAGTGTATATAAAGCCTTGATAGAAGCAATTAAAGCGCCTTTCAACGTTTAAAAGCGATTGCTCCTTCGATACTCTGCTCCGTTCTTCAGGTTCTGAATTCTCTCGACAACCGACCTCTGCAACAAATTACCATTGCCTAATAGTCTTCTCGCTGACAAACGTCCACTATATCATCACGCTTTATCACTTCCCCCCGTCCTCAGCCAACGATCCCCATGTCCTCCTCACCTGAAGCGTCGTCGGAACCAGCTAAAGACTCTTCGTCGAAGCCAACGACCTCAAATGGCAAGAAAGGAGGTCTATCTTGTGCTGAATGTCGAAGGTAAGCTCCAGATCTTGACCCTGCGACCGATTTGTCCTCAAGGCTCCGACTCGGTCCTCCTGGCTACTTAAGATCAAAGTTGCGGTGCGATAGAGAGGTACCCTGTGGTGTACGCGGTCATTTTCTTTATAAGAGAGGCTCCGACGCTCATCGTCTAACAGGCATGCAAGAAGAGAGGGTGCGCTGCATTATGCCCAGACAGTACGTGCATTCTGTCTATCTCCATTCGCGAGTGCAATGCTCATTACCATGTAGAGACGCTCGTCGCTACCAAGGGGAACAAGTAGGCGTACTTACAGCGATTGGACGTATACTCGCTGACCCTGTTGTGCTCAGAGTTCTCCAGAGTCAAAACCAGACACTTCAAGATGCGGTGAAACGTATGACGACGAGGATTCGGGAACTCGAGGCTGCTCTCAGCTCGACCCAATCCCAGCTCACAGCACAACCTCACCCGCTGCTTCAGGAATCACCAGCGAATCGCGAAACTGAGTCTCTCATGCAGCTGCTCGAGAGTGGTTCTCTGAATGGTGCAAGCCCAGAAGAGGTTCGGGACGCATTCGGGTCTCTGTCCATCGGAGAGCAAGGTCAAGCGAAGTTCCATGGGCAATCAGCAGGCTCAGGCGTGAGTGCTTGACTTAGTATATGCGAGTCATTATTGACAATCTCCAACAGTTCTTTCAACAATTGTTGCCTGTAAGTGGTTTCAGAGCGATATCATTGAGGCGTCTAATCCCAGGTACAGGCGGGCGGCGACGACCCATTCAAAGAGTCCGGTCTCTCTGACGCAGGATGCGACAAGCGCAATTACGGGCTACCTTACCACATCTTGGAGCTCGTCTCTGCCTTCCCTTTTGGCAAACCGAGCGTTGCCCCCGAATCGAAGCAAGACATCTTACAGTTCCTGCCAAACCGCGAGAAGGCCGAACAGCTCGCGTCAGTCTATTTCGACACCGTCGCAACCTCGTGCGTTATTCTAGTTTATGACTGTGGCGCTGGTCCTTCCCCGTCAGCTGATGCTTTGCCAAAGATACCGACCTCTTCGCTACGAGGACTTCTCAATGATCTTGAATAAAATTTACAAGAGCCCCTCGCACAATCAGCCCTCTCGCGCCGTGTGGGATGACCTCCACTCACATCAATTATCCGTCTTCTTCTTCGTGATAGCTATAGGTATGATATTTGGGGATGATGCGTATGCCAAGGCGCTTGCAGAACGTTACTGCGCATTGGGGAGGGCGGCACTTTCGATCGATTCCCTCACTAAAGATGCTTCAAGCTTCACGCTATTTGCGTTATTCGTACTCACGCAATATTACGGCCTTGCGGATAGGACCACCAACGAGTCCCAATGGCAGCTTGGTGGTTTAATGAGCCGTGTTGCTTACCAGGTAATACTTCCATCAGGCTTCATCGCATATAGAGACTAATTGTGCTATAGATAGGATTGCGTATGTTCAGACTTGAACCCCTTGATCAAACTAGAAGACTGAAAGATTTCATACAGAACGTGATCCTTCGGTTTGGAATCTGGACGCCGAAGAGACAGAACGCAGACGTATTCTGTTCTGGGAGCTTTACACCTGGGACGCTTGGACGGTTCGTCGACATTCAAAAATATCTGATGATTTAAACTAAAGAGAGAACAATCAGAGCATTGTCTATGGACGTCCGCCGTCATTGGATATTCGTTTCACAGACTGTCGCTTCCCAGAAGACAAAGAAGGGGTTATTGGTCAGAATGGCGAACCTGAATATGGTTGTAAGTCTCCCTTCTTAGCGTCGGCTTTTGTGATCGTTCACAGAAAAAAAACTTGTTCAGATCACGCGTGGAAATATCGATTCGCTGCAGCGGGATTATCCCAAATCGTCACTCACATCTTTGGGATGAAGTCTCATGATTATGCGTCGTTGTCGGAATTGGACCGCAACCTACGAAGGATACAACTTCCCGCGTCGTTGCAGTCACCGACAAGTGCGGATGGCGAACCCGTGCAAAATGGAAACATTTTGAAGTCTTGGTCCTCATGTCCCCAAACTGCGTTGATGCAATTTTCGGCTGTTTGTGCGAAGGAATCAGGCGAGTGGCTTCAAAAATCTTCACTTACTCTCGCTGATAAGTCTGTGCAGTTCTTCTCTATGTTCACCGTAGATTCTTCGCGCGAGCCCTACGACTCAACCCGAAGAACCCACTTGACACGAAGTACGCGGCGTCAGTGGTGACGGCGTATCGAAGCTGCTGCCTCATCATCCAAGGTCTTCAGAGTTTATGCGCAAAGCACCGCTCAGCTACCCAGCGCATGACAAGTTTCTTCGCCAGCGCGTTCTCATCCTGCGTGAGTACAACTACGAAAATACTCCATCCTACCAACTAATTACCTTGACTAATAATCCCCAGGTGGTTTTGAGCTGCATGATCTACAATAGCCCAGCCTGCCCCCTCACGAAATCAGCACTTGACATTTTAGACATAGGTGTCAGTTTGTTCACGAAGCAGGCATCGAAGGCAACGCATTGTCCTTTGACCGCCGTAAGTTCATCTTCGTTCTCAGCTCGCGGTACCTGACTTGTCTGTAGGAGCTATTGGTGACGATGCAAACTAGGAACCATGAAGGCTACGAGAACTACGTTGCTTATACGCAGGGTAGGAATGATTCGTATAAGCTGCCCGATCACTCGAATCCGCAGTGCAACTTCATGCGGGTCCTCGAGGGCTTCACGACTGTCATCAACTCCCAAAAATCCCCTGAGTCATCATCCAATGGATCGAGTCCCCGCGGACACTCACCTCCAAGCCCTCGGTCGCAGGATTCCATGTTCGAAGGCCCGTTAATGACTGATATCCAAAACGTGCAGCACATGCAAGGAACACCGCCAAACGGTCACTCGCCTCAGCTTCAACAGAATTTCGAGTATCAAGTCGCCAACGACCCGCACGACCGCATGCAAGAGGAATATTACGGCGACTATGGTGTCCCTCAACCGATGTACAATGCGCCACCGCAAGCTTTTGTTCCGCCAACCATCGACTTGCTCACTGCTGCAGGGCTCCCGCAATCTGCTCAAGCGGGACCATTCGCGTTGCCGCAGAGCTTCCCCATCCCGCAGGCCCCGCATATGCAGAGCCAGAACATAATGCCATTCCACCAGGGTGCTGGAGACCTTATCACAACGTTGCCACCTGATTCCGACGCAGCTGCATGGGACAAAATCTTCGCCGGGTACGGAGGACGCCTTGCATGAACTCTTAAGGTCTAAAAAGATATCTATTGCTTGTTTTATCTTGTGATGTTACGTTCGTGCATACACGTACCTAGCTTCTGGTCCTCTGTTATGGTTTCAAAGAATTGCTTTCATCTCAAATTTCTACTTACTGTACCTATTAATCAAGCGACTGTATCCCGGACATTGTGATGTATTCTTACTATGTATCGCATTCGCATATGTTAGCTAGCTTGTATCCATTGTGATTAAACCTTCGCTTATATCCAGGCCCTGTTCTCCTCGATCCGCCATCTCCAGTTGCTCGATGAGTGCATCCAAGTTGGGAGAAACGACGAAGCGCCGGTTGACCTCGCCAAGTACACACAACTTCTTGTTCTGCACATCAACGTGCACCGCGTGCTGAAGGAACGACGGCTGCGTTGCTGCAGTAACCTGGACAATAAATCGTCAGATAGCCGTCGTGAAGTGTATGAAGAGCGTTAAATACATCAAGGAGGTTCCCATTCTCGAGCCGCATCTTAACAGCGCCACTTTGATAAATTTCCAAGCGACCGATAATCCCTTGAGGTAGTGGCGGCGGTGCATCCTTCAAAGGATCTTTGTCGGGCTCTATAGTGCTGGGAGTTGATGCCCCCGAGGGAGCCTTCACATCAGGTGCGAAGGACACCTTCTTCCCTTTCTCTGATTTAATATCTTCTGTTTTGGGATTGTTATCTTCAGCGTGTTCACCCTTCGCAACGCCTTTTCCCTTATCAGGTGCCACAGGAACAGCAAAATTCGGGAAAGGTTCAGGAAATTGGAAGAAGTAGAGTTTCTCTTGCCGAACGCCGTCCTGAAATTGGCGATGATGAGTATCATTTGCCTGTGAAAAAATAGAACAAACTAACCAGATCCATATCACCGTCCGGTTGAGCAAAGTCACCAAAGATGTTTTCCATTTCCTCTTCATCCTCACTCTCCGAAAGGTCAAGTGCATTAGCAAGGTTGACCTGTTCATCCCCCCGACCTAGATCTGCGTCGACAGGCTCCGCTGTGAACATAACATAGGTTCCAGATACACTTCAGAATAATGACCGTTCCGGACTCACCTTTGACAGTGTCCCCTTTCTCCTCCTTTTTCAAGAGCTTCTTTTTCTTTTGCGCGCTCTTTTCTTTTCGGAGAGTCTCAGGCGCCATATAATCCATGCGTTTCACATCATCAATGTCCACAATTTCAACACCTTCATCTGGATCCGAGTATTCGCCCTCGGTTTCGTTCACCAAGCCAGATGTATTATTTTCCCTCTTCAGCGAGGATGAGCCAGTCGGCGCAAGGCCAGCCCCATGTGATGGTGATCCAAAAGGAACTACAGGAGCAAAGTTCGATCGAGGAGCTGAACGGCGAGAGCTTCCTCCCATGGCGGGACCCAAGGCAAACGGCCCGCTCGCGACGAGCTCTTGAGGGGCTCGAGGAGCACCTCCCCGTCCTTCTCCTCTACCGCGTCCCCGACCTCGACCACGTCCTCTTCCAGCAGGTGCTGCCGACGAGCCAGCATCCGGCTTCACTTCCTGTATGCATGAATTCGATCATGCAAATCCTCTTAGCAAATGAGACCTTTAATCACCTGCTGAGGCTCCCTAAAATATTCCAACATTCAGCCAGATTCATTTCAGACAATCCCTAAGACGCACTCTTTCTTTCGCCGCACAGGTAAAGTTGGCGCGAATTTCATTTTCTGCGTGCCCAGACGCGTCGTGTCATCCTGCTTTTTCACCAGACTTCCGATTGCCCTCGGCGCAGGTGTCGCACCTGACGAACTCGACGCTGCTTGGGATGTTGATGCATTCGAAGCAGCTGGTTTCTTTGATGTCGAAGGCTTTTGTGAAGACATTTCGGCGAAAAGCAAAGAGACGACAAGGACTTGAGTGACTCTGTGTCCCAAAAAAGCAATTAGGGTTCCAACCCCCGAGATTGGGTTGTGTCCACGAGCATGCCGTCGCTTGCATTCGAACAGCAATGCGTGCAGCAAATCGATATCTCTCTTACTTCCCCCCACCATGGCAGAATCAGAGGTCGAGCATATCAGAGTCACGTATAACGATGTCCACAACATCATAAAGGAGACGTCAAAGCGCATCGCGGAGTGGAAGCCCAACCTGCTTATTGCAATCGGTACGGAGTTTTAGCCTCGGTGTATTTCAGCTCAGGTTGCTTATAGCGAGTGCCACGTCTCAGGCGGTGGGTCAGTACCCGCCCTTATAATAGCGTGGACGAAATATTGACGAGGAATATCCAGCGGTTTCTTTCCAGCGCGTGTCCTGGTGGGTTTATACAGCGAACTGCGCATATAGTCTGGTTCTCAGTGCCTTCCGATCTTCCATTAGAGAACGTTCCTCAAGGACCCATCGACGAAGAAGAATATTCCTATCTACGCTATCGGGCTGTCCCTCTATGAGTCTCTCCCAGATACTACAGCTGAACAGATTGGCACCGAGGTTGTCAGGACGCAATGGCTGTGAGTAACATTTCGTATTCATTTAGGCGTATAAATTTACGTTTGTTACAGCGGCCCCGAGAGCACCAAGGTCTTGCTGGGAAGGCGCGCCCTCATAGTGGTATGTCTTACGAACGCTAGTTTATGTCAAAATTTCACAGTTGGTAGGACGAAGTGGACGATTCCAGAAAGACTCTTCAGTGAGTTCAGTCTTATATTTATTGATTATTCATTTCGACAACTCTATGAACAGCTATGCTGTCTCTGAACTCCAAAAAGATGTCGAGAAAGAACTGTTAGCACTCCCCGAGGAGGAACGAGAGGCAGCAAGAACTAAATTTGCAGTCTTTGTGGTCCACAATAAATTGAAGGAAAAGGCAGGAACTTTGCCAGAGGATCTCCCGTGCGTCACCGTGTTCTAGTTTGCTTGTCCGCAATCTTATCGATCGAATTCTAGGTACTATCCTGGTTCAGAAGTCCAGGATTACTGGTGCGTAAACGAAACACTGCCTGAGAAAGCCTATTGACTTTAACCTGTCGCAGGCTGGACTACCCATGGGAAATGAAGTACGTGTATTCCGGTTTGCGGTGTTCCGTCGAGATTGACCTTCTTTCTTACCGAAAGGGATATCGAGGAGCATGACAGATTGGCCAATGAAGATAAGGAACGAAAGGCAAAGGCGCAGAGTGCGGCGAATGCAAATTAGATTTGTTTTAGACATGTTATCTACGGAGAATAATCATTGGCTGCCTCTAAGCGAACCAATTGCATCGATACATTTCGCACAGACACCGTCGGCGCGTGGGTTCTGTCGCGCGAGCGTGCCGGGCGAAGTGCCAGTTGTTTGGGCAAGACGGGATTTTCTGAAACCAAAATTCACCAAAGCAGCGTGTCGACGACGGCCATCGCGCCCACGGACTACGCACATCTCTCACTCGAACCTCATCCGTCTCCTCCCTCAGAGCAGTGAGCTGGGGCAGTGAGCGACGACGTCGGCGAGCTTAAATTCTGTCAGCTTGCGCAGTCTGAGTCGACTCGACGTCCACGCCGCCTTGGTATAATTCGTCACCTTGCGAATTTGCCGTCAGATTCGACCTCTGAAATTTGGAATATCGTCAAGACATGGCCGAAGATGAGATAGAATACGAAGGACTGTCCTCCGATGCTGGACTTGCCGTACGTCTATGAGCCTTTCACGAAAATTTTGAGTTGCTGAAGCGAAAACCAGGTCAACATGGCCGCAGGCGCGTTGGTGAGTAAAGAACAGAAATTTAGTGACGACTCCGTTTCAGAATCTCATAACCAATCCAGGCTGGCATAACGGAACATGCTGTAATGTTTCCCGTTGATAGCATTAAAGTGCGTCGCGAATTTCTTTGTTGAGGTAGAATGCGAGCTAACGACGTCGTTTGACCAACAGACACGTATGCAGGTCTTCGCGACGAACCAAGCCGCCGTCTACTCAGGGGTTGGCAATGCATTCGCGCGCATATCGTCGACAGAAGGGATGAGGGCTTTATGGAGAGGTGTGAATTCTGTTATTTTGGGTGCAGGTCCTGCACATGCCGTCCACTTTGGAACCTACGAGGCCGTAAAGGAGCTCACAGGAGGGAATCGGGGCGGAAATCAGTTCATGTCTACTTGTGAGCTATGATGGCTGATCGGCGTCAAATCTATCGGAACTCATAAATTCTTCTTTAGCGATTGCAGGAGCTGCGGCGACGATCGCCAGCGATGCCTTAATGAATCCATTTGACGGTAGGCAGCAATATAATAATCCTTGAACTCGCTTTTGACTCTTGAACTCAGTGGTCAAACAACGGATGCAACTTCACGACTCCGAATTCCGCTCCGTCTTCAAATGCGCGTCGACGGTGTACAAAAATGAGGGCTTAGCTGCCTTCTACATCTCATACCCCACCACCCTTACCATGACCGTCCCATTCACCGCTGCACAATTTTCCGTCTACGAGTATGTGAAACGGTTATTGAACCCAACGAACTCATACTCGCCCGTAACACACATGGTTGCTGGCGGTATTGCTGGAGGCGTCGCAGCAGGGTTGACAACACCATTGGATGTCGCGAAGACACTCCTCCAAACGAAGGGGACTTCCACCGAAAAGGACATCCTCAGTGCACGGGGCATGATTGATGCCTTACGGATTATCTACGCTCGGGATGGATTTAAGGGCTTCTGGAGAGGCTTGACACCCCGAGTTCTTACTTTCATGCCCAGCAACGCTTTATGCTGGCTTTCTTATGAATTCTTCAGTAAGTCGCCTCCCTACATGGATGAAAGTTACAGATCTGACGATTTATGTTAATTCAGAGGCTGCCATCCGGGAGTAGCCCATTTATATTCTGATTGTGGTTCACGGGTGCATAGATATACCAGACGGCGTTCTTCTTCAATTTCTTGTTCTGTGGCAATCATTTATTTCGTTGCGCACATCATTCTGCTATCGTTTATTGCTATTGCATATGCCATATACTCGCTATAGTGTTCCTAATGCCATCACGACGAACGTCTCTTCCAGGTGCGCAGAAGCATTCTTGGATGAGACTACGGAAACCCGCCCTTCTTGACTTTCAACAAGTTTCACAGTAGATAGCCCTTCAGACGACTTGTTCGACTCCTGGAGGAAATACGTAACCACCCTGCTTTCGAACCTGTGTGTGTTTGAGAGGACAGCCGGAACTTGAGAGTCGAATACCACACACCTCATCAAATATTTCCATCTCCAGGATGCTCTTCGCATGTGTCCATACTTCACTTTCTAGCTTGCCATCTCGTACGCATCGTGCCACCTCGTCAGCCTGAAAGTGCCAACCTTTCCCGACGTATTCGAATTTCTTTACTTCCTCTCTGGCGATGACTCCAGATCCAGGCTTGTCGAAGTACTGCACCGTAAACGATCGAGGTGAATAGATAGGCGGCGCGACGAGGATGGTTCCGTTGCGGTATCGCACGATAACGCCGGGGTTCGGAGCGGGAAGAGTTATACAATCGGAAAGAATGGCTTGCGCATTCAAGCCTCCAGTGAAGGTAAGAGTAAAGGACGTAAATGCATCAACGCCAGTTAGTAGTGTCTTGGACATCGATCCGGTGATGCGCTCGGGTTTCGCGGCCTTATTCTTAGGATGTTCATACAGTGCCATGATAGCCTGCAAGTATTCAGTGAATACAGCTTTAACGTAAAGTTGAAGGATGAAAGCGCACCCAGACCAGAGGATAAGGGCCTCTGTGGAAGAAAATTGAGAGATCAAATCAGAAGCTTTGGGTTATAATTTCATACAAATCAAGCAGTGCACCCCCTCCCAGCATCGGGTCGAGGATACGATGTGTCTTTGGAATATCTTTTTTAAAGTTATTAATTAGACGAGAAACATCAAAATTTACACTCACTTTCTATGTCAAAATCCCCTGAGAGATCCGCATGCAACGACACAGGATCTCCTAGTTCTCCTGACTCGGCGATCTTCTTAAATTCCAAAGCCAGCGGTTGGAATCTTGTCCACAACGCTTCCATCAGGAATACACCTTGCTCCTTTGCGATTGCTATCAGCGAGTGTAACTCGGCTGTATTTATAGTGATAGGCTTTTCGCAGAGGACATGTTTCTTCGCGAGTAATGATGCCTTCGCGTTCGAAAAGTGCAAAGTGTGTGGAGTACCTATCGAGAGGGTTGAGAATTGTTGAGAATTGTTGCTTATCACCGGTGTTGGCGGGTAAATTACTACCTACCAATGTATACGGCTTCTACACTCTGTAGTAGAGGATTTAAAAGAGCGGGAGTTAAATTGTATACGATACGGAGCATGAGGGAGGGGGCGCACCGGATCAGCGAGCATTTCCTCGTATGTACCGTACGCCTTGACTGAAGGATCTTTGATTTCACGATCGATGAAATCCTGAGCCGCTTGTACGCTTCGAGAGCCAACAGCAACAATTTTGTGGGCTACATCAGATACCCCGCGACTACCGATGACATCAGTATGCAATAGACGATAAAGGGATGAACGCCAACCTTGACGGATCTCCAAGAATATCCTGCAGATTGAATGAGCAAGAAAGACCGTTCGACGGGAGACTTTCTAACGCACCCTAACAAAACAGCCGGCGATCCAGCCCGTCGAGATAATTCCCCACTTCAGTTCCTTGACAGACATGATATGGGAGGTCGAAGATAGAGCTCTGGGAATATCAGTCACTCGGAGATGGGATATATGTAGCACGAGACTTGCACACCCACCGCCGATCGCGCGCGCGCAAAGGTACCGAAACGGGAGAGACTATTTCCATTTCGCGGATAAAATTCATTACAGGTTTTCGTACAAATATAAAGCATGTGAACGTACTTCGCCTTTCAATTCCCCTCTACTCGTTGTTAACCCATGATGTCCACCCAATTACTACCAATTTCCGAGCTCCTTTCCGCATTGACCGCAGAGTCCTCCGCGCCTCTCGCAGATGTCTTATCGTTGCTCTTCGAGCCCTCCCCCATTCTTATCGAGGAACTCGTTCCACAGCTAGCTTCCAGCTTCAGCTCGACGCCAACTAGCAAGCACCCAAAGAGTTACAAGGAACTCGTTGACAATGCTATCGCAGTGGTCCAAAGCTGGGATCCAGATAAGCAAGCAGACTTCGTAAAAGGGCATCCGCGAATCGGAGAGGTGAAAGTCGCGATGAGCTCCATGAGTGCCGCCGAACAAGGCCATTCACAAGCTGGAGCTGGAGCTGCGACAGACCCCAATGTACTCAAACGACTCGGTTTCCTGAACGAAGTATACGAGCAACGTTATCCTGGCCTCGTATATATCACTTTCGTTAACGGGCGTTCGCGCGCTGTAATCGCGGAAGAGATGGAGCAGAAGTTGGTAGCAGAGGGTATTGTCCTTGACATGGATAAAGAAAGTGGGTTGGATAAAGTTGTGCCTGTCGAGAGACATGGCGCAAGTTGGTCAGCGGAAGTGGAGAGGGCGGTCGTCGACGTTGGGAGGATCGCGAAGAGCAGGTTGGAGAAACTTGGAGTTCAATGATGAAAACTTTAGAAATCGGGATTGAGGTCAAGATCCAAATCAAATATCTCTTGTCGAGGGTGCTGATCGGGCCTGTATGGATTTGCAGGTAGTGCCGCCATGGCTTCAGGTTTATCCGAAGACGCTGTCGGAGTTGCAAAATCTGATTAGAGGATAGTACAAAGGAAATGACACGAGATATCTTGCCTTCGCCAACAGTATGAGTTTCGCCGAGCGGTCCCAAAGGCGCTTCGGCATTGAGATGACCGCGGCGCATCTTCTCTTCATTCGGGAAGGGAGGAAAGAATAGAGGAGGGGGAGGCACTCCAGGTTGGGACATGTCTGGCATATTTGGCGGCGCCGAAGTAAATGCACTGAGACTCTGCGCGTATTGCAAGAGTTCTGGGTAGGGAAGCGCGACTGAAGAGACGCGTCAGACGCGTCAAGCACAAGTTTGTCTTTCAACGAACCTTCTTTTGCTTTATCCATGGCTCTTATTCTCGTCTCCCCCTCCTCAATTATCTCTTCCAGCTCCCGTTTGCCCTTCTCCATTTCCAACCAGACATCCCTCAAGTTCGTTTCCAACGCGAGGATCTCGGTCTTGAGGGCCTCGATTTTTCGTTGATTCCGTTGATGAATGCGCGCTTTTTGTAGAGTGACTGCTAGATGAGCGTCGACTGTAAGAAATGATTCTAATGGAGGGGGTGGTGGCGGTTTTGTGTGCGGAGGAGAAAGTGCAAGGAACAGTTGATGAGACAAAGAGCCTAACGTATCCAATGGCTCCAGGATTTGAGCGCTCATCGATGAAGGCTGCTGCAGGACATTGTCCTTTGTTTGAAAATTATTCGAGCGACTCGGGCCTGCGATAGATGTGCTCGACGACATGGAGGCGGCGGAGCAAGGTCGCTATATCATGCTGTGTTTCGTGGTCTCTTACTTAGTATGGCAGGTCAACTTCCATGTTTGGACAGACTTTTGAAGATCGACGCCGACTCGAGGAAACCTGACCACGCTCACCCATGTCGACTCCCTCTTCGACACTTCGCGATGAAATCAATGCGGCTTTAGGGCCTAAAGCTAGTGTTTACTGGCAAACGCTTAACCAATATACAAGTGGGAAGATATCAAGAGTTGAATTCGAGGAGCTCGTCAGGGAGGCAGTGGATACGCCGCATCTAGGTATTTGGTCAAAGTTTCTGTAAATGAACCATCTCTTACACACAACTACTCTTTTACAGTGCAACTACACAACTCATTTATTATATCGATCATTGGATCCTCTCTGCATCATGCTCCCCCGACTCCGCCACCAGAAGCACCAGGAACATCCAAACCACCTCGCAAACGGCGTCAGACCATTCAAGGGAAAGCGCTTGTTAACGGAGACGATTCAACGGAACATGAAGACGGGTCTTTGCGCTCTGTGAGGCTAAAGAGGTGGACTGTCGGCGTCGGGAAGAAGGAACGCGAACGGATACGCAATATGGAGAAGTCTATTCCAGACAAAGATAGGAAACCCTTGTCTTTGCGCGACGAAATCAACCAGGAAAGAGGTTTGGCGTTGCCGCTAGAAGCAGGAGGTACGTTGGTTGCGAAACAACTCTGGAGTCAGTCTTTTTGAACGTACATGCATAGCGCCACCAGGCTCGTTTCCGCCCGTACAGCTAGCTTCTACTACAAGAGCGCCTACAGCACAACATATCTCCGAGCGAATCCATCTTATATCTGCGCAACACCACTTACCCGCACCACCTTCCAAGGCCGTGACTTCTTTGCTGATGCTCGCCTATGAGGTGCGTACTTCCCGAAGCTCGATACTGGATTTGCAATGAACGTGATTGTACTCGTACGAACAGGCGAAACTGAAGCAATTAATCTCACAAGCCCTTGCATTGACATCCACTTCTCAAACAATAACATCCATCCAACTGTCCTCCCCATCCTCTCAGAATTCATCACGTATCCTTTCGACGGCATCTTTCGAAACTCTCTTTACCGTTCGACCCGCGGTTCTCCCGAATCAATCGGCATCAGTCACGAAACTAATAAGCGAAGGCTCTGGAGAAAATCGATCATATTTCGACCACGAAACTCACTTTAAAGAGCGGCATACCAATGACCCTCGTTGGCAAGTTCTTGCCTTGTTAGCCGAGCGGAGCACCGTCAGACAAGAACTCCTTGCGTCAAAGTCATAGCACCATCCGATCTGTATTACAGCATTGATTGCTCTGTATCTCACTTCTAGCGACGTTTTTGTAGTATTTGTAGAATATTTTCAATGAAATTTGGAATTGAGGATCATGCGAGTCTGCCGGCCCTAAAGAGTCACGAGATCGACGCGTCCACGTTCCACGCGCCGACTTCGCCAGACTTTGGTTGTGCCGCACAGTGTCCACCGACATTCAGTTCATCGGGTCCCAACATGTCTCGCCTTCCACGACTACATTCATCGCCAGAGAGGGCTTTTCCTTTCACTTCATCGTCGACGTCTGCGATTCCAACGTTGGCCATGACGAGCAACATCACCACCAGAACGAAACCAATGTCCGGCGCCACGAACACGAACATGCTTAAGCGTTCGCGAGAAGAGGACGTCGACGACGACGAAGCGGAGGCAGCAGACCAACCCCGCAAGCTTCCTGCGTTCTCGAGCGGAGTACAGCGGCCAGGCATGAACGGACCATTGAGGCCATCTCGAACCGCCGTCAACCTGGCGTCGTTGACGAGCACAAAAGCTTCGGGCAGTGGCTCTCAAGGGTTATCAAAATCAACAGCAGTACCGAAAGGGAGGGCGACGAGTGCACCTCCTAAAGGTCCTATTGGTACTAGGCCTGGTATGGGTTTAGGTGCATCGACGTCGCGAGCAAGATTGCCACCAGGACGCAGTGTGTCTGGAGGGGTGAAGCCTGGCGATCACAAGCTCGCCGCATTGCAGGAGCAGGTCATGTCCATGGAGACCGCACGAGCATCCGACATAGCTCGTCTAGAGCAAGAGATGGAAATGGAGAAGACAAAGGTCACGGAACTTCAATCAAATCACCTCAATCTTGAACGAAATTTAGCCGCCGCTCGTGCACACGAACTGGTTCAAAAACGCGAACTCAACAGTGCTGCGGACGAATTGGAGAGTCTGAAGCGTAAATACTCTAGAGAAACTGAGGACCTTTCAGCGGATCTTAGGAAGAAAGAAAGGGAGTTGAGGGAGGCGACGGAGGATCTTCGACTTGCACGAGCCGATCTCGAGCGAGAGCGTGAATCGGTGCAGACATTGAAGACGACTGTCGAAAGTCAATCTACTGCACACATCACCCTGACTGCTCAGAACAACGCCTTGACAACTCAGTTGGCTGCCCTTCGCTCATCGTTGGATTATTCGTCCGCCGATGCTTCGAACATGCGCATGGAACTTGAAACGCTTCGAAAACGCTACACCGAGCTCGAATCAGAAATTCGAGAGGCAGAAATGGTTCGCAGAAAGCTACACAACACTATCCAGGAACTGAAAGGGAACATCCGAGTCTTCTGCCGTGTTCGACCACTGCTTTCTTCGGACATACCTCCAGAGCTTTCACTGACCATCACCGGCTCACTATCGTCAGCTCTGAAGACAAATACAGAGGACATCAAACGGATAAGGGAACAATGTCTTGCCCAAATCGACTTTCCAGACCAGCGCGACCATAAGGAGATTGTTCTCAAGTCAAGTAGCGAAAGCGCTATGGGACAAGAAAGGAAGGAGGCTTGGAACTTTACCTTTGACAAGGTTGATACCTTTTCTGTACCTGCCGAATGGATTTCAACATTAACCTGTTCTCGATGTAGGTGTTTGAATCTGATTCCACGCAGGCCGATGTCTTTGAAGACATTTCACAATTAGCCCAGAGCTGCACAGATGGATACAATGTGTGCATTTTCGCCTATGGACAAACGGGAAGTGGAAAGGTATGTACGAACTCCTGCTTTAGTGATCTTACCCTCACAAATCTACCAGTCCTTTACGATGGAAGGGGGACCAGTAAGTTTGCATGTTTTACAGAGATACTTTCATTCTGACTTTCTTTTCTAAGACGGAGGAAACAGCTGGTATGATTCCTCGCGCTGTAGAGCAGGTCTTCCAAGTTGCAGAATACATGAAGAGTAAAGGCTGGGAATATAAGATGGAAGGACAATTCCTTGAAATTGTACGAGTGTTTTATATTTTCATGTTTGAAAGCAGCTGACCTGACTATCCCGATAGTACAATGAAACCATCAATGATCTTCTTGGGAAAGGAGAGTTCGACAAGAAGAAACACGAAATCAAACATGACAAAGGGTCAACGCGTGTTACAGACGTTGTCGTTGGTGAATACTTCCTTCAATATGTTTCATCGTCAATCTAATGGTGAATCATGAACACAGTACCGCTCAAGTCCTCATCGCAAGTTCGCACTCTTCTTTCGATGGCGCAGTCTCGGAGAACGGTTGCGTCAACTCTTATGAACGAGCGCTCGTCCCGTTCGCACTCCGTATTCACGTTACGAATCACTGGGACGAACGTTCACAGCGGGGAGTCATGTGAGGGGTCGCTGAACCTGGTCGATCTCGCCGGTTCCGAACGATTGAACAGTTCTGGCGCTGGCAGTGACAAAGATCGTCTCAAGGAGACTCAAAACATCAACAAAAGCTTGAGCGCGCTAGCGGACGTAATCGCTGCTCTTGGAGAGAAGGGTGAGAAGTCGGATAAGCACATCCCGTACAGAAACTCCAAGGTTCGTTGTAAAATCCAGACGAGTGTAGACTGCGCTGAGATGTGTTTCCGACAGCTGACCTATCTGTTACAAAATTCTTTGAGCGGGAATTCAAAGACTCTTGTAAGTTGAAGATCTTCCTCTTTTTATCAATATTCTCATTCGACTGTGTAGATGGTTCTCAACCTATCGCCACTCGCGACTCATCTTGGGGAGAGTCTTTGCTCTCTGCGATTCGCGACGAAGGTCAGTCATCGAAGGCATGACGTTGTAGAGAGGAGATGCTAACGATGATTTCTCAGGTGAACAATACTACCATCGGCACAGCAAAGCGAACGACTCGAGTATCATCGTAAATTTCGTCCTCGTCGGTCATAATTCTTTTATTTCTTGCATTTGCTTTCAATCCGTTGCACTGATGTATTCTTTCATATTTATTCGCAAGAAATATTCTTCCGCGGACTCGACCATAAATGCATCTTGCAACTTCGTTTTGACAATTTCAAGCAATGTTTTTCGAATAAATTTTCAGATTTTGCTTTCGATAGCAATAAGCCTCCCCTAAGGCTAAAGCTACCAGTAGTAGGTTGGCAGCTTCGGCGCTTCAGCTTCCGAAGGTGTCAGTAAGATGTCGACGCTAATATGAAGTTGAGCACCTGATACGAAGTTACGGAATATCTTCGTATGTTGCGTAGGTTGGAGCCGCGATCGTTTCACCGAAGTTACTCGGTATGCGCGTAATGCTTGGAAGGACATATTACAGTCTACGTTGATTTATGCTAACAGAAGACTCGTTTTTGTCGTAGTGAATGCTCAAGACTTCCGTTCCTCAAAGGCACTCTGTTGGCATCAAATGCAATCAATTGTAACAGCATACTATAACACTGGTCACAGAAGAAACAAAATGCTTTACGACTCGGAATCGCCGAAGCGTCGAGTGACAGGTCATGCGGACACCAAATGATTTCTCCTAGCTAAACCAGATCGTCCTCTTCAGCGACGAAAATGCGATGTCCGAAGGAAGGAGCGTCGCGGTGGCATTAGTACATTGTGGAAGTAGGAAATCAAAGTGGTATAAGTATGACCGTCCAAGTGTGCTCGAAAGGCATCGCTGGCCAGCATGAAGTCTCTTCGCTCAACGATAGGTCTCGCAGTCCTCGTGGTGTCGGGCCTCGCCCTCGCCGCGCCGAATCTCGAGGAGCGCGCAACAGGCGGGTACGTCCAGAATCCATCGGGCACCGCGTCCTTCACGATGTACTCTGGTTGCGGCTCCCCCGGTGCGTCGCCAGAACTTGCGTCATCTTCTCATACAGCAGATTAAATTTATTCCTTCAGCGTGCGGTATCTCCGCGTCTGGCTTCACGGCCGCCATCAGCCAGTTGGCGTTCGGTTCTTCGCCGGGTGCTGGTGCAGGAGACGCCTGCGGTCGCTGCTTCGCGTTGACTGGAAGTGCGGACCCGTACTCACCTGCTTTCACGGGACCGTTCCACAGCGTCGTGGTGAAGGTGACCGATATGTGTCCCGTCCAAGGCAACCAGCAGTGGTGCGGTCAGACGACGTCCGACCAGAAGAACCAGTTCAACGAGCCCGTGCAGTACGTCCCGAGCTGCTCTTCTAACTTCTCGTAACACTTAATTAATGAACTTTTTATGCAGCTTTGATCTCTGCGAAGACACTGGAGCATCGAACGCATTCTTCCCGTCGGGTAAGCAGAACTCACATTTCCTACCGAAGTTGTGATATCAAATGGTACTTCAGGTCACGGAGCGCTCACCGGTACATTCACCGAGGTCTCATGCAGCGAGTGGTCTGGAAGCGAGGGATCACCTGAGTGGAATGGTGCTTGCTTGAGCGGACAGACTGCAGGTCTCTGGCCCTCGGGAGTGGGCTGTGGCAACAAAGGTAAATGACCATGCATTTCTTGGGAAAAGAATAAACTAAGTCCGAAATGCAGGCACCGCGCCGTCGTAATGGGTTCTTCTCGAGCTTGTGACTAGGGATTACGATGTATATTCAGGGGGCTTGGGTATAGTCTTAGGCTAGCAAATTGGTTATAATTGGCAGATAATTATACGGAATGAACGCACTGTTGAAAGTGAGACGGACGTCGCTCGCGAACGGGTGTCGATTTGAAATATGAAGATCATCTATTTGATAGATTAGTTCAGAACACCGTCGATTCCTGCACAAAGACATCCATGTCTAAATCTCACTGGATGAGGCGCGTACTGTGAGACAGAGGATACGATGCTGACGTCGCCTGACACCACTCTTCGCTCTTGCAGAGAGATTCCGAAGGAGTGAGAGCCCTGCATTTCATATTTTACGACGCATAAGGTATGTCGTTGCCCATGTCGTTCAGATGAAAACATACATAGCGACCGAAACTCCCATGGACCTTCCCAATTGTCGTCATGGCCTTGATGATGTGGTCTGGTAAATCAAATACATAGAGAACCAAGAATATTGATGACGTCCACTTCTCGTTGATGAAGACCAGAGGCGAGTGCACCTGAAGCTATAAGAACTCTTCGTCGACCTCACCATAGTTCCATCGCCAAACTGGAGATGATTAGCGCTATGAGATACGCACTTGGCACCGTCCTCGCCTTTGCAACCTTTGCGTGCAGTGCTTCCGCTACCCATGTTGACCGACGTGCAACTGGAGGATACCTTCAGAATCCTTCGGGCTCTGCGTCATTTACGCAGTATACCGGTTGCGGGACTCCAGGTATGTGGACCGTCTGAAAATGTGTAATCAATCTCTTCCTGAAGAACGAGTCGCCACTTCTTGCAGCATGCGGAATAGCAGCATCCTCTGGGTTTACGGCTGCCATGGATCAACTATCGTTCGGCGCAGCGCCTGGTGAAGGAGCGGGAGACGCGTGTGGACGGTGCTTTGCAATGACTGGGACGGCCGATCCCTTCACCCCAAGCTTCGCAGGTCCATTCAACAGCATCGTGGTCAAGGTCACAGATTTGTGCCCAGTCGCGGGAAACGCAGAGTTTTGCAGCCAAACGACTTCAGATCCCGAGAACTTGCATGGAGAATCCTTCCAGTGAGCTTCCTCGTTGAGTACGACAAACGAACTACTGAGTAGCATGTTCTGATAGTTTCGATCTTTGCGAGGATACAGGTGCTGCTGCGACATTTTTCCCAACTGGCCATGATGCCTTGACGGGGACCTTCACGGAAGTATCTTGCAGCGAGTGGTCGGGAGGCGATGGTGCCCCTCAGTTCACCGGTGCGTGTTTAGAAGGCGAAAGCGCAGGCTTTTGGCCTTCAGTAGGATGCGGAAACAAAGGAACAGCTCCCTCATAAACAATTTTTTGGGGCCTCACTCGAGATATGTAGGAATGTGTTGCCAGTGAGACTTCTGTGAAATGAATCAAATGAACGCACCTCACAGGCTTGATGAAAAGTACGATCGTCTGCTAACAGAGCCTATGGCTGTTGCTACCCTGTTTCGTCTGCAACGTATTAATATTGAAGAGATATGTACAATTCAAAAAAACAACCAACGTTGCTCCGAATCAAGTTTTGAACCGCTGGTGCATCGGAGGTGGTGGTTAACGGGAAACCTTTGTCCACGTCCACGACGCGTGGTCCACTTCGACAACTCTTTCAAGTCTTTCGCACTCTCCCCCATCTTCCTTCGACGGAACAGCTTCGCAAGCAGTATCAAGCACATAAGAAACATATCAGAAAGCACGTTGAAACGTTACAATGGTTATACAACTTTTCTCGAGGAATCGTTTCACTCCAAAAAGTGCGTTTTCGCGTTGTGTTTGCTCGCTCAACTGGTTATTGACTTCAATGTCTATTAGCCTCTCCCCGCCTCTCTGCTCTAGTTCTCGCCCTTCCACTCAGATAATGGAATGCAATCTCCTTTGACATGCTTGAGGAGGAACTCTGGATAGCGATCTCCCAACACTTCCGCGGCCTCGACAAGGTCTCGTATTGCCTTCACGTCCTCAGCAGCGAGTTGGATTTCCGCGCCTTTGGCATTCTCTTCCACGCGTTCTTTCGAACGGCAGCCAGGAATCGGGATGACTTGAGGGATTAAGAGGTAAGATGATGGAGTCTAAAAGGTATGGCATTGATAAACTTACATGTTGCGTGCGTTGCTAGAATCCACGCAAGCGTTACTTGGCTCGGCGTCGAATTGTACTTGTCCGCAATTGCCTTGAGTTTATCGGCAAGAATCACGTTCTTTGGGAAGTTTTCGTCTGAGAATCGAGGAAGGTTGCGGCGGAAGTCAGTTTCATCGAAATCGGCCTTGGAGCGGTACCTATGGACTGTTAACGAGGTCAAGTTGTCCAAAAACCAAATCCACAACACACCTTCCACTGACCAACCCGCGCCCGAGAGGACTGTAAGCAACTACCGCGACACCAAGTTTCTCTGCCTCTGCGGCAAACCCACCCTTCTCCACACTCAACTCGAACGGACTGAATTCCATCTGGGCCGCGATGACCTTTTCACCGACACCCTTCACGGCCTTTGCACGCTTCAAGGTCTCTGCGCTGCACTCGCTCAGGCCTAGCCATTTGATTTGTCCATTCTCGACAAACTCCCGAAGCGTCTCCAGTACGACCTCAATCGGTACATTGGGATCGACGCGATGCTGGTAGTACAGGTCAACGTAATCGGTCTTTAGCTTTGCGAGAGAGCGCTTGAACGCGATCTTGATGTACGAGGGGACCGAAACTGGCGTTGTCCCTCCTCCATACTTGCCCTCGATATCGCGACTCCCGAACTTCGTCGCCAGGAAGATCTCAGAGCGTCTTCCCGTCTCAGTGAACCATTTACCAAGAGTTTGCTCGGCTGTTATATACCATATGGTGAGAATGATAATTGCCTATAACATTTAACCAGCTGCTCACTCGTTCCGTAGATGTCAGCACAGTCCCAGAAAGTCATGCCACGATCAGCAGCGTATGTGAGCGCCTCGTACGCCGCATTCTCGTCAGTCTTTCCGTAGAAAGCCCCGATGCCTGCACAACAAATCATTAAGCGAAGAACGTTTGTCCGATCGTCTTGCCAGTGCTCACCCATCGTCCCAAGCCCGATGGCGCTAGCATGTGGGCCATTTGCGCCAAGTTGACGCGTTGGTATCTTTTTCAAGGCGGACATTGCGGTCAATGCTGAACGGCGTGCTTGTACTCGAAAGCGGGACTGTAGATGATGAAGCACATTCGCTATCTTTATATAGTGGGAGGTCTGTTTCTTACATGACATCACCTCACGCTATACCTACAGCTAACCCCATAATAGCTTTCCAACAGTGACCGCGTCAACGATCGCGGAATGGCTCGGACACCCTCTATACCGCACAGACTGCATGACTGATATCGATACCGTTGGACACGGATTTTGCATCGATATCTCGATCGTATGTAAACTCGTTTACGGCCGATGTGAGCTCAAAGACATGGAGTTCGTGCCGTATAGACGCGTGGCACACGGCCATTCCGACGGAACACTCTGTAAGTGCTATGTGCGAATGGCTCTCATTGATTTGCCATGAACTGATTCTTGGGATGTGAAGTTCTAATGGTCCGCGGGAAGTCATCTCAAGCATTATAAAACCCAGCACATCCAGTGACCTCTTCCACGAGAACCCATTGTCGTCCTGCAACACAATGTCTTTGCCTCAACTCCCCAAGCGTCAGCTAGGAACGAATGGGCCCTTCGTCAGTGCTATTGGCCTGGGTACAATGGGTAAGTACTCCGAAGGACGTCTTTCTTTCTGGCATGTTTGATTTGTTTCGTCCAGGAATCGGTGCATTTTATGGAAAGACAGACAATGAGGCTGCATATGAAGCTCTTACATACTCTGCCGATTGTGGAATGACCTTCTGGGACTGTGCGGATATCTATGGGACAAGTGCGTCGTATTCTATGCAACACTCAGCCAACTTACATATCATATGCATCTCTACAGCGGAAAGGACCCTGGGGGAGTGGTTCACGAAGACCGGTAGACGCAGCGACATATTCCTAGCGACAAAGTTTGGAGGTTATGACCCCGAAGGCAAATATAAAGGGGGGAAAGGACCAGTGTCTGCGCCTTCCTATGTCAAAAGCGCTGTCTTGAGGTCTTTGAAAGAACTCAAGACGGATTATATCGATCTCTACTACCAGCACCGCGTTGACCCCGATGTTCCCATCGAAGCTGTTCTTGAGGCTCTCAGACCCTTCGTCGAAAGCGGCCGGATCAAGTGGCTCGGACTGAGCGAGTGCAGCGTAGACACGCTGAAGCGCGCAAGAGGTGTGAAGGGATTGGGTGAGAAAGTCATAGCGGTCCAGATGGAGTTCAGTCCTTTCGAGCTTGGGATTGAGAAGGATGGATTTGCTGAGGAAGCGGAAAAGTTGGGCGTTGCGATCGTTGCGTATAGCCCTCTTGGTCGCGGCATGGTCAGCGGAAGGTAAGTTCACCTCATCGTCTTCCAGCTACAAAGCACTCATGTTTCCGTGTCGCGTCAAGATACCGTTCTCGGGCTGATTTTGACGCAGACGACTTCAGGCTCGCTATGCCTCGCTTCTTTGAAGAGAACTTCGATAAGAATGTCGTTCTCGCCGACAAGATCAAAACGATTGCAGACAAGTATCAGAACTTGAAGGCTACCCCAAGCAACCTTTCCCTTGCGTGGATTCTTGCTGAACATCCCAAATGCAGGTCATACTTGCCTATTATGAGAGTAACAATATTAACGATTTCTCGTTTACCTCAACCAGTCGTTCCGATTCCAGGCTGCCGCACCAAAGAACGTGTTGAAGAAAACGCACAGGGCGCGTTCATAGCGCAGCATCTCACACCGAACGATGTTCAGGAGATTAGGGACCTCGTTGAAGCTGCAGACGTTCATGGTGAACGTTATCCTCCATCATTCATGGCCACTTGTGAAGGCAACTGTGTGCCGTTATCAGAGTGGAAAGGCGAGTAGTGAGTCACCAATGTATCTGTGTACTTGTTGTGCGTGCTAGCGCTCATGCTCACTTCCTTGCCAGGTACAAGCTATATAACGTGGTCACGATATTAAATTGAGTTCCAACTTGACGAATCAACTCTGAATGCGTTTCTTTCATTCGTGAGCGACGCCTCAAGAATATCGGAAGGATTCTCTTATTATGTGAAGACATTTCAACGATGGGAGTCGTGTCGCGTTTATCATGACACGAGTATGTTTGCCACTGTGGACGCAGAGAATTCAAACAACGCACACAACGATGAGTCTGCAATACATCAAACATGTATCTCAAACGCAAGCTTTTGAGATTAGCGACAAGCGGGAAGGGATTGGGTGGCATCCTCGTGTTGACCATATGGATGAAGCTCTGCGGTGACAGCAAACTCGTAACCTTGCCGCGATGTGGCGTTTCATAGATTGCACTAGCTACGAAATTCACCCGCTCTGGTAAGTTGCGTCGTTCACATTTGCGGTGAGGTTACATTTACATTCATGCACGCTGACCACGCAGTATCGAGGACTTGACTTCCCGAATCCATTCATTTTTCATAGGCTCGCGATAATTTCCAGATTCTGAGCGGCTTGAACACGACTCGACCTCGTTCATCTCATATTCAAAAGACGTATCAAAATGCGGAGAACAAGCACAGACGCCAACATTTGTCACGTTCCATATGCTTGACTATGGCTATTATCGATCGAACGCTATCTTACTGTTTCTGCAGGCCGTCGAAAGTAGTTCGCAACAGGTGCGATGATATCAAACTTGCGACAACGCGACAACTGGCTGACTTCTAAACTGCTCAGGAGCATGAAGGAATGCCTCGCGTAAAGTAATGAGGCAAAGGCACTTCCCGTCGCATTTTTGGCACGAGGAGATTTCAACTCAGGCTTCTGCATGGGCATCCGAATGAAAAGAGGGTTGTTTAAGCTGGTAAGCTTTTATAGAAGTGCCGCTCGCAATCGCACCCCGCTTAAGCTTGTTCTCGCTACTGCACTACCTATCACCAAACGCCGGTTGACCATACGGCATGGGTAACCTTTTCTCTCGATCTCAACGAGAGGTCGCTGCAGCAAAGCTCATCTTCGGCAAAACTGACCTCTATTTTCCTCCTGACCCATCTTACCCATTCCAAATAGGCGACTACGGAACCATTAATCGAAAAAGTGGAAAATTCAAAAAGATTGGGACAGTCTCGGAAGACATGTTGCGTGATAGAGTTCGCCGCGAGGAGCACCCAGAGGGTGGATGGATCTTTATTCTAGAGGACCCGGGGGAAGGATTCAGCGAAAAGTACGTTTTAATGAACACTGGCAGTAGACGTCTATTCTGTCGACGAGATTCTCTGATAAACATCACTGATCATACTTCCAGACCTCTCGTGGTTGGGAAGGAAGAATCATGGCATCTACATCCACCACGGGAATACGCCATCATGTGTCTGTCCAGGTCCAGAACTCGTACATGGGTTCCGGACGTCAACCGAAATGGCGATATGTTTCAGCTCATACAGACGAATTTAAGAGGGCCTAAAATCCAGGAAATCGTCGTGGTGACTAGGGTTCTGGCATGCTCAGCATTCGCTTGGTTTTCGCTGGATAAGAAGGCTCGCGAAATGGTTACTGTTGGCTGCACATATCGTGAAAAGGACGACCCAAATGGACGTGGAAAGAAGGGGTGGAATGTTAATGGCGGAATTGGATTTGGAAAATGGACGAAGCAAGGTTCTCAAGAGGGGCGTGAATTCACTCCTCTCATTCAGCTTAAATCTTTTTGGGATCCCTCAGAAGGTTATGAATTCGCTCGAAAATTGGAGGGAAGGAACACGAGTTCGACCGTGAACCAAGAGTCATCATCCTCTTCCCCTCCTCCTCCTCCTCCTCCTCCTCCCCCGCCGCCGCCGCCAACCTCTCCTACGCCTCGCCCTCACGCATTGCCTCCGCCGTCGCAGCCTTCGCGTCGATTATCAGCATCACCTGCGCCAGAACCACCTTCGCCTCCTACACAGTCTGTACACCGTCACGAACCGAGCCAATCACGACTCGTTGATTCGGTTCCTGTATCTTCGTCGTCAACGCCAGACGACATGGAGCGGCGAATTGCGCCGCAGGACGCAGGGCAGAAATCCCTGAAAAGTCATACACCTCTTCACGAGAGCTTCGCAGATGTGGCAGGTGATACTGCGGTAGGCATTGAGCCCCTACCGCTACATGACTCCTCGCAATCGACTGCTTCGATGCTTCGAGTTCCGGACGGCCTTGCAAGAAACGCATCCGAGGAAGCCCACATTCCAACGCATCCCCCACTCTCTCCCAATATTAACAGGGCCCCCACCTCGGAAGCAAAAACGTCTACCATATCGTCCAGAGAAAATGATTCTTTGAGCCGTGTGCCTGAAAGGAGAGCACCACACGAGAGAGAGGTGAAAGCAGTCTCGCGAGAGCGTCATCACCCACCAAACGAAGCTTTGTCGGCAGCGGAGGGAAAGATCAGCTCGACGAAAAACGAGGGAACTTCGGCCTCTCTTCCGGAGGCTACGCCCAAGATTCCCGATGCAGCTCCTATTACGCATATACAAGCTGCACAGATCTCTCAGCGAGACACGAAGTTACCCTCTCAGAATCAAAGTGCAGATCAACTTCCGGGCATCCATGAACAAGGCCTCACCCAGACTCCGTCTGATGAGACGACCAAACGAATTGCATCCACGGGAGTTGCGCCTAGTAGTCCTTCAATTATTCCTCCGTCAGATCCCCTCGTTTCTCGTACATACGATAAGACACCGCTGCGTCATGATGTCGTCTCTGCGAGATCACAACCAAACACCGACTCCTTGCACCCAGTTACATCACCAAAGGCACAATCGTCCACCACGGTGAGCGCGGTCGGTCCCAATCGCAGTGAAGCTGGCGGTCAGAAGACAATCTCCTCGCCTCCCAACTCAAATCCGAAGGGAGAATCATCACCCTCGCCAGCTCAAGATCCATTGGTTGTCTTGCCATCTGCAAACGACACAAGAGTATCCTCTCCGCCTCCGCCCCCAAGTCGAACAGCCATCTTCGCGGGCCCTAAAGCACACCTGTCTCCAAAGCGCCAAGACACAACGATATTTGTCGATCCCCCTCCGAGTCATCTTGAGCAGCAAGGAGCCCAATCAGGCGTCACCACCCCTCCCGAGCCGGATCGTCATTCATCACAAAATTCCAGAGCCAATGCACATAGCCCATCCCTGAATACCAGAACCCCTCAGTCTGATGCACTATCATAAAATTTGTGACAGGTAAGTTCATGTTCGCGTCTTCGCTATCTTCTATTAACATTTCCACGCAGTTCTTCGCGTGTGCTTCGAGTCCGATAGGTGTTTGTGTTACCAAAGATAGGAGCGCGACCTATTTATCGTAGTGTCCTTCGATTTTGGACGTCATGCAGCAGACTCATGCTCCGTTCATGCATGCATGCATGACTCAATATATATAAGACCTCTGCTTCGAGTTGTTTTCGCTTTCATCAATGTGGCCTAAGAGCTGGATCTCGATGGTTTTCGATATCTTCCTATGTGTAGCTCCTTCGACTATGTTTTCTTGCAACATGCACAAATTTACGAACACTCGAAATCTTAAAATGTTCGGGTCAGACAGAATGTAACGCCTCCTCGCGTATCAACGTTTGCCATTTAGAATTACATGCAGAAATTTCGGCGAATGACGTACGACAGCACTATCACGTCGCGCTAAGCTCTGAAGCGTTCAAAGATTCGATAGCAATATCCGTCAACACTTCACTGGCCTTCGGCCACTCCCAACCTCCCCACTTGCCCTCCGAATTCGTGGCCTCTGCATCGACACCGCGGCATGGCTTAACGAAAGACAATAAAGTGGTCCGGAGACCCTCGCGTAGAAAACCCACAAAAGTCGATTGGTTGCCAGCATACAATTGGATTATGTCCATTTGCTCCGGGCTTAGGTAGAGCGCTCTGAAAATGGGCTCCGCTGCACGAGGTGTGGAAATGGTATCACCGGGTGGTGTATAAATCTCCGTGCCGTCTGAACGCGCTTTCTTCCCCCACTTCGATGAGTTAGTCCCCTTGGTATTCATTGAGATCGCCAACCAAACGCAAAGTACGGGGTTGAAATTCATTGTTTCGTTTCTCTCGTTTGATTCGAGCTCTCTTGGGTAAATGACGCTTCCCTCAGAGAATTGAGCTTCCAGAGTCGTAATGCCTTTCTGAGCATGGCGTAACGTCACGATGCACATAGCCTAAGTATCCAATAAAATTATGAGTCAATAAAAACGCCAAACCAATCGATGAACTCATGGACTTCAAGGAAGCTCGATGACTTACAAGTGCGAAAAGACCAAAAAGCATTCCATAAGCAGACGTAAGGATTAACGAAACCCCGGGACGGGCAATGTCCTCCCCGGGCATCGTTAGAGCATGTCTTTGCTCTTCGATCGCCAGCTCCCGGACTCCCCATAACACACCGACAGGGACGCGCCCGATTGGGCCCATAACGAGATACCATGAGTACCAGCGATCCCACCAGGCTTCCCGTATCTCTTGACTTGAGCGAGAATAAGCGTAAGCGGTGTAGATACGTGACGGAAGGATAGTATCTCGAAACACAAATTTCGAGCTTTGATCTTGCCGTGAAATATCAGCGAGGAGGAGGGGATCGCTGGAGGGAAATGTTCGCAAAGGTACGTCAGGGGAAACTAGGGGTGCGGGCGCTTGAATTATAAAAAGCGGCATCAACGAAATTGCGGGTATGAGAGCGATGCATGTGAGGAAGAGAGCAAATCGAGGAAGGAGGTTCATTGTGAGGCAAGTGCCAATCTAGTCGTGTAGAATGTGAGGTCACATTTTATTAAGGAAGTGGAAAAGGAGTTACCCAAGGACAATGGTGATCGAATCCAACTCGACAAGCCCCGCAAGATGAACAGTGATGCGTTCGCGGAGGCTTCCAGTTACTCAAAGGTTTGCATAAACCTTTATGACACGTATTGAAGTGAATTTCGTCACTTGGCGTCTGCAAAGATTCCATCACTGCGGCAACGTTCAAGACCCACGCCCTGACACCTGCAGCACTATTATCACTGAGAATTCGTCGTTCGCAGCCAGACGTTTTGAAGGACATGACCTCGGATTGTAGTTTCGGAGGGCGAGAGGGAATGCGTGGATGCTCGTGAAAGCGGAGGGAAAGGAGGCTCGCCAAAGAAGTTAGGAGTAGGCTGAAAGCTGCAAATATGTATAAGGCTATAAGTACAATCCCATTCATTAGTTCATGCGAAATGAAAAGTTACAGAACTACATGCCTCCATAAATGACGTGTCCTTCCCTCTGGATGAGGAAGCGGTCTAAAAGAGATCTATTGAAGAATATAATTGGATTACAGAGGGATAACTTACAGCCAATCTTGTAGACCACAGATAGGCCATTACTTCCATGATTGAGTCGATTTTGGGACGGAAACAAAGAGTACCCGGAAGAGAACTCACAAGATGAGAACTGTATCGGCAAGAGGAAATGCAACGTCCAAGACGCGCATGACTGCTCTCCGGGCATCCATAGTTACGAATATTAATTATAATACCGAGCGATTCCGAATAGTTATTGCAATTGGAACATGGTGGCAGGAGCAGAAGGAGAGAACGAACTCCTCTGCTGCGATCGACGTATAACCCGAGGAGTGTTTCTCACGATCTCCGAAAAAGGCAACTGTCCACGGAGGAACACCTGGCGACGCGATCGACGAAATAACGTCGAAAAACCTCCTCAAGACCCGCTCGACGATTAAGGCGGCCACCCTTTCATAATGGTGAGTCTGACGATGATATATGGACCTTTTACGACGCTGGGAAGCTCTTTGGTGGAAATTGGGAAGTCAGGGAAGTCAGGAAATGGTTGGATGGCTGGAATGAGATGTGGATGTCGTTGGTGTGGATGATCGAGCTTCCTGGTTCTCGGCGTTGGGATCGCTATGGTCTTTGTTGAAGCTTGGAACTGGAATGCTGACGTTTGGTTGAATCTTTGGTTTTGGATTGTATAGACAAAAGGTGCGTGCTAATTGTATACGATTATACGGAGATCCTGACGAGTTACGAAGGTACATCGTCCTTCGGTAAACGGCACACCAAGAGCCACACCCTCTGCCGCAGGTGTGGTAACCGTTCTTTCCACAGGCAGCACAAGGGTTCGTGTCGTACTGCATCTATGATCGAGTAATCAAGCTCATTTGCCCTCGTACGATATCTTCCGTGGCCTTGCTTGCGTCCTTCCATTCAAATTGGATAATACACAACAATAATCAGAGTGCGCACGCTGCGGCTACCCCAGCGCCAAGATCCGTTCATACAACTGGTCGGTGAAGGCGAAGCGCAGGAAGACCACCGGAACTGGTCGCATGCGCTACCTCAAGGAGGTTTCTCGCCGGTTCAAGAATGGCTTCAGGTGCGTCAATTCGAACCACCTGCTACATTGAAGAAGCTTATGCTGATTATACCTCAGAGAGGGCACCACTGCAACAAAGAAGGTCAAGGCCGCAGCAACTTCCGATGCATAAGTGCTAGCTTTGGATCTTTGTTTTGTCGTTCCTTGAGCTACTTCTCTTCCTTCTGCAATATTCTCCTATTAGCATGTACCCCGCCATCACAAAACAACCATATATGCGCATATGCAGATGTTATGCGGTCCCTCCTCGTTGCGACGCGCGTCAAGAAATCTCGGTGTTGTTCATGATGATCATCTTCGCCTGAGCCTGGAAAAATATTGGGTTCATGGATCTCCAACGCCCTTGCTATCTGTCGGTTGTATTTGAGATACTTCATTGAATTGAAAGGAAATGCGAGAAAGGTCCTTAGTTTCTGGGTTTCTGTCAGGTATCCGTCGACAAAATGATGTTGTGACAACTTGTGAGAATTTTCTAAGCGAGGCAGATTTTGGCGTTTTCTTCGAACTAAGCTCGCGACTTTCAAGTTCGCGTCATGCTTTCCCGTTCGATTCCTCGAAATGCCCATCCATTGCGTCGCCTGTCGGAGGGCGTGCAGCAACGCAGACTTAAACACGAGATTGGTACAGTCAAATAAGAAAGGCAGAGTTATGACGATGTAAGCTCACGAACAAACGAATTGTAGGTGCTTTCCGAAGGAAGAAGGATGGGGAGGCAGACGTGAAGAGGCAGAAGGCTACTCCTGTGTGTTCAATAACATCGCTGGATTAACTACATATGGTCTGACGGTGTATTCAAGGCGTTCAAACCGATGGCGGCCAGTCAGGTCAATGTCCCCCCAGAAGTTCAAGTTCAGACCTCCTTGCCCGCGTTTTCGGCGTTGTCGAAGGTGCGTTCACATTCTTGTTTCAAATCCTCGTCCGCTGAAGATTTCCAGGGAAACTTAAGCTCTAAACAGTCAGGCTCAGTCAAAGAAATACTCTCTTCCGAATTCAGTCCTGCCGGAGCGTATGGACTCCCTAGAAACATTCTCGTCGACGTACGGTCCCTTGCTTTCTCTCCTTTCTCGTTCTGAATCCAGCGCAGTTCAGGCTTTTGTCAAGACCGTGTTCAGTTGTACGAGAGGCGACCGTAGACCTTGTCCAACGGCTGGAAGAGAAGGCGAAAGAGCCCAGCTCTGACAGCCGGTTCGTCTTGAGTGCGTCGCAACATCCCTCCTGTGCTCTGGTTCTAACCGCCTTTTAGCCGGTGCCAGTGGATGCGGAAAAAGCTATGTACTTCTACAGACTGTGACACAACTCGCTGCGCAAGGCTGGATAGTGCTTTACATCCCAAGAGGTTCGTGTTTTGATTCTAAAACTTTCAAAAATTCGCATGCAGAACGGCTTGTAGCGCACAAACTCGTCGACTCCTCAACATCCTATGTCTACGACCCCAGAACCCAGACGTACCTTCAGCCCGTCGTCTCACATCAAATTCTTCGAAGATTTCAAATAGCGAATGCGAAAGCTCTGAAGGAGATCACATTACAACGAGACATAACATTTGACAAGCGAAAACCTATCGCCGCTGGTACCAACTTGTCGGACGTCATAGACGTCGGACTCCGAGAACAAAATCTCTCTCCAACGATTCTGTCCGGTATTTTGGAGCAGCTGGAATCGCAGGATCTGTGCGTTAATTTGACCGATTTTCATTTGGACAACTATGTTAACTTTAACAGATTCCCAGTTCTTCTAGCTGTAGACGGGTTTCAATCACTTTACTGTCGATCGTCATACCGGAATCAACACTTTCAGCGCATCCAGTCTTTCCATCTCTCAGTTCCGAGACTACTGCTCGAGTACGCGAGCGGGAAGAGAAGCTTTGTGAGTCGATTCCGGATGAAGCTCGTTACAGAACTGACTTTTGAATCGCAAAGAAACTTGGCGCATTCGTCGGCGCACCAACGATGAACGACACCCAATTCCCACTTCCAGATGAACTCCGGAAAACGATACAAGTAGAATCGCGCCCGCTGAAAGCCTACTCAAAACTTGTCCCAGAGTTCCTCGAGTACTCTGATGGCCTGCAGTCGGTACCCATCCCGGAGAAGCTGACAGTCACCGAGGCGGCGGCGATGTTCGAAATTTGGGGCAAAGACGGTGCTCTACATTCACGTACGTCTGCTCCACCATCGTGACTACTCGCTGCTCACCCTTCGATAGGTGCGAATGACGAGCTCTTCCTCTCCAAGTATAGCGAGGCGTCAGGAAACGCCAGAAACTTCGTCCATGGCGGTTTGCTAGCATCACTCGTTTAGTTTTCGATGATTTTAAGAACAATACATCATTGGTATATATAGCTATCACTCCCCTTCCATCGGCGATTTATTCAAAGGTTACCTGTTTCGATGAGTAATGCGACAGCAAGGTCTATCTCTCGCGTTGAAATCCTCGTGTAGTATTATTACGCACAATAAAACTATCAAAAGGAGGTACAACTCCGAGTCGTTCACCGCTCACCTGGCATGCATCATGATCTCCGTGAGGCATCGAGATTCGACCACGTTAAATGAGAAAAAGAGGGAGATTGAAGAATCAGATGCTTCATAAAAATTCGCCGAGTAACACATGCATTCAGAATCACCTCGGAGCAACTATCCTACACAGGCTCAAACGTAGATCTAGCAAATTTTGCTTTCCGTCTGATTGTCCAATTTTTCCTGTGATCTCCTCTATGACTTCAATTAATGCATGTATTGTTAAAGCATCACCCCTTGCGTAGGCTTCTGCAAACATGCTCTTGAGCATTGCATACAATGAACCGTCAGTCACAGAATTCTAGAACACAAATCGCACATAAGTGATAAACTACGATTATTTGAATGCCAGTACTCACGATGCTCCAGGATATGGGTTTATTGTTGACAAGTCTTGTTGTTGTTTTAGATGCCATATTTTCTTTTCCTGAACGTTCCTTTGAGGTCTGCAGGAGGTGTGAGGTTGTGATCCATGAATTCGCCTTCGCTTTAACCTGTCACGAGCTTGCAAATGACTTTTCGGTTAGTCGTGCCTTGCTCAACAAAGGGGCGACGTCAATGAATTGAAAAAGCAACGCACACCTGAATTCAAGTTGGCACAAAATTCCATTATACATATGGGGAAAGATTAAGGAGATAGCAGAGGAAGCGCCCAAATTCGCGACGACGAGGGGGAAACTGGGTCAATATTCCAATAGGTTATGACTCTGGTACTGCAAAGATCGGGAAACGATAGCAGCAATGCTTTGCGAGTGGATGGGGCTTCGGCGGATGGAGGGATGGAAAGGTGCACAAGCTGGGTCATCAGAACGATAAATGTAATTATACTAACGAAAGTGACACGAATCGTATCGTTTGGTGCCCAGTCCTAGGTTTCAAAAACTCATGTCCAACTCTAACGTCCTCCTCCCGATATCTCAGATTCATGCCAGCCGTCCACAACTTCGTTCGGAAACCCAAACGCTAGGAACAAAAGAAGGTATTGATTGACTGTAATGCGAAGGTTTACGATCTTATATGCTTCTAGCTTTTGTGCGTCGTTCAAGCTCTGGAGTATTTGGATCAATCGCAGAGCAATTTCTTGTACGGCACCGTGCAAATCCGCTAGCATTTTTGAATCGTTGAGAGCTTCCTTGAAGAGGTCTTCAAGCTTTCGATACAACTCCCCACTTCCAAGGATTTCCTAGAAGCCCAATCGACGCAGTTCAAAAAAGGTCTCTTTCACTATTAAATAGTCAACAACACTCACAAGGCTCCACACGATCGACTGGTTGTTTACAAGATTGTGTGTTGAGTTCGCTGCCATACTCTATCTCCTTTTGTTTTCCGTCCGACGAAGCGAGTGTTCGAGTGACTGTGATGTAGCGGAGGGGCTCCTCAGGCTTGCCATTGCAGCTTTACAAGGCTGCAGAAGTTTTGCATGTAGTGTTTACTGCTCCCTGACGTCCCAATACCAGAAAGTGAACGGCAATGCATTCCTTTCTAAAGCTATATTAAACACGTAGCGTCCATTTCGCCTACAGAAAAGTGAATTAAAGTTCAAAGGAAGCACAAAGGAGAAATAGACTAGGAATCGTACCTCGTGCGTTTGACTTTGCTGGCCATTGAACAACCCACGATCGCATACTTGTCATACATGGTGTCGCCAGCCTTTGCAGATAAGTCATCATTACAGATTCAAAGGGTTACATGAAGGTCTTCAGGGTAAGGCGCCAAGTCTCAGCGGGATAAATTGAAGGACGAGTCGGAATCGATAATATTCAAGCCTTCATGAACTTTTGAAGTTGTAAATTGAAGGATTTTGGCATCCTAAACACCATGCATAACCCACTCTGAGCCTTTCGGATGCGGAAGCTCAGAAGATTCCGAGCCGCCAGAGTCTTGTCATTCTTGTTAACAGCCTGACCCAAGCCAAACGACGCCGGACACCATGTGGAAATGAACTCGTACCGACATTACAGAGCCCAGTGCCTCGCAGAAATGCATCCATTTCTCCGTAGATTGAGGTGAAATGTGAGCGTGTTTGGGTACATTGCCATTGCCGTAAGCTTACGGGGAGATGTCAACCTGAGCGCATTCGAAGAAGCAAGTCGTTTCTTTGCCAAAAGCATCTGAAGCATGAAAAGCAAAGTCTCCGGCAAGGTACGAAGAGAGACGCAATTGTATCTACCATTCGACAGCATTTCGAATTGGTTTTACGACTCGGGGGGTTTGAACTTGAAGCATGAATTTTGAAGACACGCCGGGTGGTGATCAGGTTGAAGTCCATTCATGAGCTTGTTGCTGCGCGCTGCGCGTTGATCCCATCGAGATGCAGACTTTCATTGGTTTGTCGTCGCTGAGTTGCCAACGACGAATTGTCGATGATGGCGGTAAGAAAGAGAAAGAGGATCGAGCGCGCCAACGACACGCCGCACAGCCAAGAGGCACAACCGCGACGATGATGGACGTCGCCTTCGTTGACTGCGGACTATTTGGGCGTCTGGACAGCTTCTTGACTCTTTCGCGACGCAGTCGTCTTCGCTGGCGATAAAAGAACAGAACGAGCTTTATTCTGGCTCAACCTACTTGCCATGAGTTTGGACCAAAACCTCTTCACGCTGAACATCCGAGAACGACCTGGAGATCCTCGCATTCTCGAACTTGTAGACGGACACGACACGGTGCATTATCGCAAGGAAAGGATAGATGGGTCGCTGTATACGTTTAATGTCTTTGGTGCGTTTGTCTGTGCGATGTGGATGTGCACATGGCTTCTGACTTCAACCAGATCCTCTCTCGGAATCCCTCCTCGCCACCGTGTCTGCACCTGCGCCTTCCAGTAAACAGAAGACCATAGAACTTCATAACCCTTCGGTGCCCGTCGAACTCAAGTTCTCGGGAAGTTTGTGCGTTCCTGTCAAGCTTTACGTGCTTCTTTCCTAATCCTATGCAGCTTTGGATCTTTCCGTTGGAGCTTCTCATGGGAAGAGTGGGCAGAAATAATTCTAAGATGCTATTATCGATACTAATACGATCGTCCAGTCATGAATTTGAATGGAAACGAGAGGAATGCCACTTGATTCGAAAGCCCGATCCTCCAGTTTTGGTGGCGATCACTAAGGAACCAGCAGGCAAGATCAAAACGCAATCGGTTCAATTCATGGATTATAATCTACATCGGTAAGGTGTCTGAATCAAAGGGGTCGGAAACGGGTGCTGATAATGTCCGCCCAGTTTCGATGTAAATGATAGAAAAGGCCTAGAGATTGTCATGCTTTCCGCTCTGCTATCCTTCCAGGATTACAACGAGAGTCAACGTTCGAATACGAGAAGGGAAGAGAGTGGGTCTAGCTCGTCACAAAACGTCCCAAGATCCGCACCTGCGCCTCCTCCGCCTCCTGCTGCACCGGCGGCGGCGGCGGCTCGTGAACCCCCTCCTCGGCCACCTAAGACTGGTGTAGAAATGATCGCAGCATTGCAGGCGAACAACGGAGTTGACAACATCGTTGTATTTGACGAAGGAGCAGTGCATGATTATGCCAGATATTGCAGCAATATGTTACAGGTCAGTGCGTAACTCCGCTTCACAAGCTTACGACCTGATGTATTCGACTATTCTCAGAGCGATGTTGCGCTGTTCATTGTCATTCGATCTTCGTCGCCGGAAACAGTTCCAAAGGTGCTCCAGGTTGTACATCAAACAAAGAGTATCTTACATGCATCGGGTGAAGACGATGAGTTATATCAGTACGTCCAATACGACAAGGACACCCCGAGCGGGAAAAAGGCGCCCCGAATAATCAAGCTCGACGATGGAGCTGACAAATATCAACCGCCCTCGAGTCTCACCGTCCACCTCAGCAAAATCCCGATGCCGGAGCTGCAGCCGCGCATGAAGGCGCCCGACCCCATTAAAGTTCCCCCGCCACCGCCATTGAGGGAAGAAGAGAAGGGAAAGAACAAAGCGAGGGAGAAGGAGGATAAGAAGAAGCAAAAGGAGCGGGAGAAACGCGAGAGGGAGGAGGCTGAGGCTGCACGACGACGTGCTAAAAGTAAGGACAAGGGCAAGGCCTGAGCGCGATCGTTGACCCCTTTTGCACCGACTTTGTCAGTTAAAGAGCAGGTTCCAGAAGGTCGCCATGGCCGTTCGACATCACCGCCTGCTCGAAATAGACTTGCGAAACCTCAACAAATTCGAGAAAACCGTTCATCTGAAAACCTCGCATCCACGGGCGGCTCATCGAGATCCACGCCGTTCTTGCTCCCTTCCTGGATAACATCCTCGGCAAATTCCCCCTCGAACTCCAACAGTTACAACAAGCTGTTTACTTCCGTTCGGCCTTCATCTACGTACGGCACTGGCATGTGATACGTCCATTATTTAGCCTGGCGGGGGTGATTATATCTTTTGGACGCCTCTGACCTTGCATATACATCTTCGACTATTTACGCAATTTTTTTTGATTACTCGACTAACGGAATCTGTTGTAAACTAGACCTCTGCTACGCCGTGCGTTTTTTTTTCTTTCAGCCGATTCAACGTCCACGATTGTGAACATTGACAGAAAGGATGGCGCCTTCAGACGTACATTACCTACTCATCTTCGACTCAAAGCTCACCTTCTAATGCAGGTGGTCCGAAAACATTCTCTCGTTGATTTTCATCAGCACCGGATCGTCCTCGAAGCGCTCAACATCCTTTGGGTCTTCTTGAGGGACTAAGGAGCTCCTTGCGATACTAATTTTGATCGATTTTAGCGTACTGATATGAGGCATCTGACAGATATCATCCTGATATGATTCTTGGAGTCGAAGTTCGCTCGAGGCATGAATCGCGGATTCAAAATATGAATAAGGGACTCTATCTCATAACACGAATCTTTCGTCCCGCTACTCCGAGCAGTTCTTCGAGTATGACTGCAAGATCGACCGGCCGTCTAGGAAAGGATGCAATACTAATGTCATCAACAACACATCAAATGCCGACGCCAACGTGAAGTGCGCAAGTGACCTATACAAATACGCAACTTTACCCGACCAGGAATAGTCTGATCATAGTTATTGGAGACTTCCAATAGTCCCTGAGGACGCGATATTCGAGCCCGGTTTCCTCTTCGCTGGCGGACACTTTGGATCACGGAGAGTCCATGCGCTGAACGAAGTTGAATGATGATGGATGCTCAAAATAATCGAGCAAACTACGAATGATATGTCTTTACCTGGGTAAGTCAGGTCCTTCAATTCAGCCGACGTTTCGCTCATTATATTCTATCTTTTATGAGGCAGGTACCGACGTAGAGCGGGTGCACAGCCAGCCGCGCCATCGCTTGGTGTTGGTCAAAGCAGTGCAGCATCATTTCTTGACTCCGAAAACGGGATTCAAGATCATGTCTTCCAAGTTCTCCTATGTTTGATCCATATATTGAAACCCTCTGGTATTTTTGACTTGGGAATATTCCAGCAATCATCAATCTTTATTTCCTAGCTGCCATCCGGACATCTGCGAACGAGCAACAAACTCAAAGCCCGTCCAAACGCAAGGTCGCTCGACTTGCCACGAGAAGAACGCCGAACGCCCCTCCGATAGCCAATGGGCGGATCAAAACAGCAGATGTAATGCAGTTCTATATATTTACTGCAAAAAGCAGACGAGGAGTCGATCAGTGCCGGGACGAGGTCTGATGAACTCTGAACGTGATCGCCGGGATGCTCTGTCCGCAATTGACAAATAGAGTTGACTCGCGATCGTTATTAGCTCATTGCTTGCTATAAAGCAATCGTCTCCCCTGAGTCTCCTCGATGCTCAAACCCCTCGTATAATGTCCTCAGCTTTACCGCCGGACGTCATCAAGTCTCTTCAAAATGGTGTTTTAAACAAGGTGCGCTGCCGTTGCTCTCGATCGAGCCCACAAACTCATGATTTCGCGTCACAGTATTTCGTTAGTGAGTGGAGCATTTAGTAGTCATTCTTATTCCGTACTCATGTTCCGTCCATCACTTGCGTCGCAGTCGCTGCTGAAGCGATTTTGGTGCGCTTCCTCTTGGCTACGATCCAACCAGACTTAACGTTCGGCGTCCCTTTAGTTCTATGATTATTTCATTATGCTCCCGGCGGAAGTGAGCGCAACTCTGCTTTGCTGCATACATGCAGCGGGATGCTGAATTCTTGCCTTCAGATTGAGCACATTTGGCTCTCAAAATGGGGCGTGGGCAACGTACTTTACATGTTGACGAGATATTTGGCGTTTATTGAATCTCCCCTCATGATCCTCTGTAAGCGTATACACTCGCTTTTCTTCTTTTTGGGCCACTGACCATCATATTTTAGTTTCTTTCAATGTGGGATTTGGACGCTCTCCGAATGCGGAGTCGGTTCGTGTTCCACCACGAAGCCCTTTATCATATAATAAATCTAATGCTGTTCTTTATAGCTTTGCCGCGACGTATACAAAAGTGGCGCATGTAGGTCACGAAGTTCAGCTATTGGAATTTCGTTGACCCTTCAATATTAGGGGTAAATTTGCTGGGTATCGTTGTAGCTTGCAGTGAGCCCGTTCTTCTACCTTGAAACTCGATTCGAATCCAAGATCCTTCGGCAGACATCCTTTATCTACGAACGGCCGCTATTTGGGGTTGGACAAAACGCGCGTTAATCTGTGTAGCAATTGCGGATAGCGTAAGTACTTCGTCACGGTGGAAGAAATCGAAATTCAGGTGGCTAAAATTATTATAGATCATAATCCCCCTAGCGTGCTATGGCATGGTCTCGTATCTTGCTTCGATGAAATGTAGGGGTTTTCACTCCAAACTGTTCCACGTCTCAATCGGTTTTCAGACACCCCTTCCACTGCCCCGACACTCTTTCCTTGCACCGTGACCGTCACCAAGAGCAAAATCTATCTCGATTATATCGAGACCTTTCTCATCGAACTTAGTTCGTCCCTTCGATCATATCTGTGTCCAAACCTGCGACGCTCAGTGATGATATATTTAGCGGTTTTCGCACTTACCATCTACAGGCGATTCACTGCATGTGAGTTACATACATATCTTCAGTCTTATTCGTTTATATCATAAACTTACATGATGTGCAGGGCCTGAAACCCCCAGCCATCTGCTACGGACGCTGTACAGTGACGGTACGTAGTTTCTAAACTTCGCCTTCTGCAGCTCTTCCTTACACCTTATTAGCTGTACTTTTCTTTGGTTGCCTTTGCAGTGCGTCCACAGCGACCGACTCAATTCGCGTCGTTACTGACTTCATGTCCTTTCAGCCACGTCGATCATCAATCTGATTCTTTTCACGACGCCCAGCCTTGTAAGGAACAATTTCACATTTGTTGAAGATCTACTCTTACACCGAAAACTGGACCTACAGTTTCAATTTTATCAGCTGGTTGTCCAGTACGTCGACTCTCCGTCTATAATGTATGTCGAACTCTTATTGACCTCTTCGACGCTGCTCCAGGCTCCAATATATCCTGCATTCAGTCACAACGGCGCGCATCATCCTCCACCTTCGCATAGCAGGCTCAATACCGGTGTCAAACGACATGAGCTTCCATATCAGCGAGGGGACAACGAACGGAATGGCCTTCGCGAGCCAGACAGCCTCCAACGATCCTGGAAACTCACCAATTTATGCACGGAAGATGGATATCGAGCTCCAGTCTGTCGGAACGACCGAGGGTGACAAAAACAACTGCCTCGTTGTCAACCCTTATATGATATGATTTGCATCCCTCCTTTTATCTCGGACTATGTTTGTCCTCGGATCATTTATCCAACTGTACCATGAAGACATGAATTGGAACCTAGGTGTAGCAATTAAAAAAGAACTCGCCATGCCAGTGACGGAAGTCATTTCGGGCGGGACTTCAACTATTAAGATGAACTCGAGGAACGTCCTTTGATCCTCCTCCTCCTCCCACCTAGAAATTGGGCGATTTGATTGCCATACATCGAATAAATTATGCGCGATCTACTAGTATACAGACGGTCACGGTGGACGCGCAACAAGTGACGCTAAATTTCTATTCTACGAGCCGCAGCTGTAAAGTTAGTCTGCGAATGTTTATCTGAATACGTATTTTCAAGGCCTCCATACGTTTTGACGATTCCACGAAGCTTCATCGAGGATGGGATACATAGCGTTCGAATAGACCATTTCGTTGCGAATCTCCTCCAAGAACGCCTCTAGCTTTATACTAGCTCTTGTTGCCTCGTCAGCAGTCACTTGGGTGTTGCTTTTTAGTAGAGAGGCGCTTACAGCCTGGAGAAGCATGAAATGGACCGTATAGATTTTCGTATACCATTTTCTCAGTGTTGCTCTTCTATCTTCGAAACTGACGCAGACATCAAGTTGATACACGTACATACATTGGAGGTGGTGGACGTATCCAGCAGCTCCAGAAATTTTGATGTTGTGCAGCACCTACAGTACTTATTATCAGAATATCTTTCTATTGAATTTCGCCGCAGGAAATACTGACTGTGTCCCATTCCACGTACTCCCAATGCGTGGGGATCGTCGGGTCGTCTGGACATCGGAAAGCCAAGGATACGATCTTCGACATATTATTTTCGTCAAATGAGTCAGTGGTTTGCTGAGCTTGAGACCTTTGATAGTCCTATATCTGTTACCACCTTGCAATACGTTAGCGATGGGGCTCAGGGGGGTCGAGTGTTCTGTAAATCAGACGTCCATTTATCTCGTTACAACAAGCTCAACTTTGTGAACCCTGATTTTTTTTTCTGGCAAAAGTGAGTCACGTATAAGCGGTATAGTTATAGGGGCTCAGAAGTGTATATGAGCAAATTGACTTGCAAGCAATGCCTGATCATAGTGACGCAGTCACTGTGTCATTGTAGGCTACAATGTCAATGTCAATGGTGCAATAACAATGATGTTCATCAAGAACTTACTCAATATTCTTTGACGCAGAATCGGAATGCCTGTCCGATTTTGAGGCTTACTAGTAGAACTCCGTAACTTGAACAGTCTGCGCAACGTGATGGTCGAAGCCAAAGCCAAAGCGCTATGGAGGCTGTGACACTCAGGCCTAGGCTCTCGACCAATCGTGGCTTTGGGTTTGGTTCCTGTCGGACAGACCACTGGCACACACTCAGCAGAAACCTTTATACGTTCTATCAAGTTCGTCGACATGGTTTCAGCAATATTAATCCGACTTTCACCCCATTTCAAAGCAAATCGACCAAGGACCCGTCTATCCTACTGAAGCGTTGGCAAATTCGAGACAAGCACAGGAACCAAAAGTCCTACTCGCCGCATCGCATCCCTCGCTCTCTCCAGAAACCCATTCAGCTTCGTAATAGCCATCACTACTTCCAATGCCGTCGGCACAGTCTTCTTATCGAATTGGTGCATATCCATCTTGCAACGCAGTAGCAAACGGATCCCGTAGGCTTGCGTGTACCAAAACCTAATCCATTCGAAATCGGACTCGGATTTTGGATATTTTATGTTTAGGACCAAAGTCGAGAACTTCTGTTCCATCAAAGAGATGTAGTACCTTGGGCCGTCTTCGTGGATGCTTTTCAATACCTGCAGCCGTGATTTGCTTCAGATTTTGAGGACTGGAATGAGGAGCGAAATGACTTACCTCGTCCCATATAATTGGAGAGGAGAACGGAGGGTCCCCAGGGCGTTCAGGAAGTCGAAATTGTAACGTAATGCATTCTGGCTCATTGTAGGAGGAATCGTACGGCGGATGTGCCATCGCGTCTACGCCAGACCGCATTTCGATCCTGACCCTTTAATAGCTCTCGTTATTAATTTATGCAAATGCACTTCCAAGGTCGATCGCCCCGAAAAATGGACTCACGTTTGATTTATCAACCCCATGACGAAGATTGCGAGCTGCATCCAATGTAGGCGATCTTGAAGCAGGAACGCGCCAACGCAGATTGGTGATGACAATGCAAATCTCGACGTTCGGTACTGTGCTCATCTATGTCAAGAAGCAGCATGGGTACAGTATGACGAAGAGAAGATAGAAACATTACCGGGCCTCGAAACAACTTCTTACCTACATGAAAGGAGAACGAGAATCAGTCGAGATCATGAACGCGGAAAGAACATATGCATATATCTACGAAACAAATATCTACAAAGAGTTGTCGGCAAAACGGAACATACGTGACCAATAAAGAGCATAATGTAGAGGCGGTTTGCAAGAAACAGCAAGAACCCTATGTGCACAAATTTTAATATATACAATATATATGAAGTTGGCGAATTGCACAGTGGTGATGAGGATGAGGATGGTAGGCGCTCGACTGGAGGATACGAGCGCAGGAAGAGAAACGTATTGCACAATGTCCGATGCTGGCGTGGGTTGATGTACGTGCGTGGAAATGAAAAAGCGATTTTTGGACAGATGAGCGCATCGGAGGAAAGAATAAGTTATGTGGGCGATATGCACATAAATAATGATTTTTTGATAGGAAAGGGGATCATGAAGGGTGAGTGCAAGTGGAGATTGTCGCAAGACGAGTTGATGATATCGTCACCTGGACACCAACCATCTTATGCGTTGCACGAGACTTCGAAGATGCTACGCCAACTATCAGAACGACTGTCGCTCTCGGGCGCGTCGTCAAGCATGTCGATGAAGTTGACTATGTCGGCCTTAGACGAGAGCCAATCCAAATTGAGCGTGAGGCGCTGGAGTGGCTCGTGGTGTCTAGGCTGGCGCTTCTTAGTGGACGGCTGATCGCTAGAATTTCGGCGCGAGTGCTGCGAACTCGAACTTGTGCGCGAACCCGGCGTCGACTTCGACCTAACGGACGAGGAGGGGGCGATACTCGATTGGGGACGAGAAGAAGGGGAGGATCGCGAATGCGTGTTCGTATTCGAATGGGAGTTTGGATGTAAATGCGTTTGCGAATGGGAGCGCGACGAGGAAGGGGTGGGTCGGAACGGTAGAAGGCTCTTGCGTGAAGACTGGGGAGTAGATTTGGACGAATCGATGTTCTTTTCTCGGAACACCTCGCGAGAAGGACTCCTGGAAAACTTTGAACGCTTCGAGCGGCGCAGACTGCTGGCAATGGAACTGTGAGAGCTGCTGGGATGATGCACAACATGATCGAAAGGGGAGAGCCTTATGGGCTCGATACTCTCGTGATCATCATCGAAAAGCATGGTGAAGGGGTCCTTTTGGGGATTGAGGTCGTACCATGGCCCATCGTTGATGGAGGCCATCAATCCGCGTTCGATAGACGAAGAACGAGTTCGAGATGGGCCCGAGCTTGTTTGCCAGGCGCTCTCTTCCTCCATCACATCTTCCACAATTGCCTCGAAGCCGTTCCGGTCAGTATCGCCATCACCGTCATCCTCGTCCTCGTCATCCGACATCGACATGAAATTCTGGGCAACGGGCGCAGACCGCCTGCCTCGGTATCCTCCACGTCCTTCGAGCTGGGCAAGCGCATCACCTCGTTTGGCCGTGCGATATCCTGTCGAAACGCTCGATGTTCGGCTAAGAACACCCTCTGGTCTCGTGGCTGCAGCGTGATCTAAGCGCGGAGCCAGCGGAGGTGATGGAGGCGGCGATGCGAACATCATCGGAGAGAGCTCGCGTTGTGCTGGGATCTGTGGGATGGTGAGCTTGAGTGGACGCCTTGGAATAGGAGCGTGGATGAAGCTCGATGTGTTGAACGGAGATGGAGGAGACATAGACAAGAAAGGGGTCGAGCCCGTCGACAGACTGCGAAACGAGCCTCGCACAGGTGACGTCGGAGGCGGAGATTGTACAGCCATGATGCTATCGGAAAGATTTAGCGAGATCAATGAAACGCAACAATATGTGACACGTACGGCGGAAACGTCGACATACTGCGACGAGAGCTGGAAGTAAGACGTGATGTCTTGTGAAGCAGCTCCTGCGAAGGCTTGCCCTTCAGACTCGCCGACCGCAACGACTGTGATTCTGCCAGATCCAGCGACAGAAATGAGCGAAATTCGGAAGGGTCCCGGCGCTTCTTGAAGGTGAAATAGAGAGAATCTCCGCTCGCAATAGAGTGCTCGACATCTCGCGTTGACGTGCGAGCTGGCGAAAGAGGGACATCCTGGGTTATTGTTGGCAGACGACCGTCATGAGCAGGTCCATAGGGATGCGAAGGGGTGAGCGGGGACGAGCTCTCCGACAAGAGACCCGACTTGAAGAGGTCTGAATAGTGATGGAACGCCATGGACGACGGCGGCGACGACGTCCACAGCGACGACGACGATGGCGAACAAGGGAGAGGAGGAGGAGGGAGTAAAAGTAGCACGTCCTTGACACGCTGTCGGCTATATGAGCAACTCCTTCGCAGTCTAAATCCGTGCGAAAAAGACCCAGATCGGGCGCGCGAATCTCAGAATTCAGTCGGAAAAGGAAAAGGATATTGCACCCGCTCAATATAAACCCTAGAAATACCGTCCATTTCTCTGTCACGGCCTGCGCTTGTTTCCGAGCCTCGACCTGAACTTGTCCTCGTACCTCTTCCTCCGTTTTTTTCAAAGACGACGACGACGACGACGGAGGTGCCTCGAAATGAAGTGAAATTTTTCTGAAGTGAAGGGCGACCGTCACACAGCGCGGCACGGCCTGCAATCAGCATCACGCTGGGTCGCGGTCAACCCTTTCGTTTCCTCACGCGCCTCTCAACCGGCGACTCCGGTTTTCACAAGCACAGACGACAGTTCATCTTTGCCTTGTCGATGGGATGTCGCCCTTCTTGTGATCGTTCGCATTGTTCTCCATCGTTCGTCTTCTCATGCCCCATCGCTTTCTGACGTGATCTATTCAGCGGACCAGCTTCCGTTCGATATTGCATCTCGAAGACTCTCTCATCCACCGTATGCTCGCTAGACGCACAACAGATGGCGCATCACCAACTCTAATAAGCGTGAAGTACGCGACCGCACCTCCCTCGAAGCCACGAAGAATCTTTGATTTGTCCGAGCACTGGACGACGAATCCCCATCTGGACCTGTCTCTTCGCCGGAACCTGCGCGTGTGCGATTTCTGCTCGAAAGCATGGTCAAGACCTCTCCGAAGCTCCAATGCAAGACGGAAATGTTGTGTGTGGCGTTCCGCACCTATCTTTCGACCACAGTTTGTTTGGTTGATAGTCAGTGGTCGGCGAAGCTCCAAGATTCTGTTCACTGGCCAGAAGCCTGGTAGTTGCAATTACGGTGAGCGCTACTTTGACTCTCCTTCCGTTTCTATCCCCCCTCTAACTTCTTAGCATGATTAGTTGCAAGCTTACCGTCGCTGCCGTCGTTTCCATCTCCACTGCAAAGTTGAAACCGTTCCCGGTGTCAACGACACTCCGAGCTCGAATATCTCTGGGGTTTACATCACAAAAATGTCTGTCACAATGGACTGCCAGAGCTGGTTTAGACCTTTTCGTCGATCTCCGAAAAATCTCCGGTATGTGCCAATTCGTCAGGATTTGCATTACGAGGGCATTGCTTTCCGAGTCGGACGATCCCAAATCTCGATCCTCTACATTTTTTCAGTCTGTTTTTGATCTTTTTCGCTTTCACAGGTCGGGCAACCTATACAGCTCCACACAACAATCCCCGAGGGCAACAAAAGCAACAAACCGCCATGACGCGCGTTTGAATGTGCCAAGGCCCCGAAGGGACACGAGTTGCAGGAGATTAACATTCAGCGCCCTGCGATGCCCTTCACGAGCAATACAGTCCCTGCGTCGGGGGCGTCGGGGTGTATCTCTCGGCGGGTGGGTAGCAAAATGTTCCGCGCTTTGGTGGATAGTATCCTTGCCAACAATGGTGTCGCAGCATGTGCAGCATTGACCCCAACTGCGCCTAGTTTGCTGATCGTCGGTTCTATCAAGTTGCGGAACGAAAAGGAATGATTGGTGTGTATTTGCGTCGTTCCTTTCAGTTACGAGGCTGATCTAGGTACTCGGGATCGACGGAATGCGCTGAAGTCGGGTATCCGAGATCATCCGAGTCGAGTCTTCCAGTTCGTAGCGGTGCAGCGATACAGCGAGAGTAAACTATTCTACCGCTGCACTCGAAGATCGAACTGAATATGGTGTAGACTTCGTGTATTTTAGATTATTCGTTGTTCCGTCTGATGCTTTTTCCTGATGAGCGAGAGTTCTTCGTTCCTTTTCTTGTACACCGAAATAAAACAGCAAGATAAGGATTCGAGCATCTCACATGCAAAGGATTTTCGAAGAAAGCCTCTCCTCGAGGAATGTGTCGACGGGAAATGCCGAAGTCGGACAGCCACAGTCGTATCGCCAGAGCTCTCCGCTTCCCTTCATGGTTTTCGAACCACTTCCGTCTGCCCGTGCTCTAAGTGAGTGGTCAGGTCCTGCTCATGTCACCTGAATAGCTCGTTACTGTGATTAGTTGCTGGGAAGACTCCGTCTTCATCGTGATCAACTGGATCAGCGACGAAAAGAATCTTTGTCGATTGTGAGATCGTAAATTGGATTGGTGGACAATTGTCAGCAACCCGTACGTCATTTATCAGAAATTTCAGCATTTATACTGATACGACTGGCTCGAATCTCTTATGCTACAAAAGAAATGTCGTCACAAACTGAACTCACGAGAACCCTCCCCGACGACCTCCTGTTTCTCGTCTTCAGCCACGCCTTACCATCAACATACGTCGAATGCTCTTTTGCTTCCATAGCAAAGAACGACGTCTCGTTCGAAGGCTTCGACGTTTATGAAGTCTCCCCAGTGAACTTCTCCCTCGTCTGCCGTTCCTGGCGTAACGTCGTCATGTCGCATGCTTGTCTTTGGAGTTCAATTGACATCCATCTGAAGCTAGAGGAAAATAGTCTTCCTCTTCCTCAACCGCCAACTTTACGCATGCTTCGGACGTGGTTCAGGGTTTCATGAAGCTACCCGCTGGATATTCAAGTCTCAGGCTACGTTCCTCTTGGGCAAGCTTCTACGTTTGAAAGCATCCTCAACTTGCTCCTTGAGGAGCAGCATCGCTGGAACAATACTTCATTCAAAATGCGTCATCGCCGCTCGGCGGTCGGCAGGATCGTGATCGGCACTGAAAGTCTAACATCTTTGACCTTGAATTTCTTCGGTCCCCCACCACGAAGACCGATTACCATAGACCCCTCACTCTGCCCTCAACTCAAAGTCCTGGAGGTGCGCAATGGTGTAGAACTTACCATCTGTGGACTGCACACCCATTTCCTAAAGAACCTCGACTCATTATGCCTACATGTCAAGGCGAACCGTGACATACCCATTCTTCAACAGCTGCTTGCAGCATCTTTCAACATTCGATGTCTTGAAATACGCGTTTGGATGGTGCTTGTGCCCCGCGCATCAACAGTTGAAACCACCCTCCTCTTCCCTTCCCTTACGCACCTCACAATTTCCTCCGGCAATCCCTCCCTAACCTTGCAATTCTTCGAATGGCTCGAATGTCCAAGTCTGACGCATTTCGCGTTTTCTGCGCTCCAGTACATCGACGACCTGCAAGTCACAAATGAGTTCTTGCTAGGCTTCGAGCGGTTCTTATTCCGAGCTCGCCCTCGTCTACGTTGTTTGGCCCTCCAAGTGTACAGGCACTGGAACTGGCAGCTGTTCTGCACGAGAAGAGACGACTCAGACATGCCATCGCAAGCTTCGTCCAAGGAATGTGCTCGACTATTGAGGAGGATTTTGGGTACGCTTGGCGGTCTTGAATCTTTACGACTTTCGGGGGTCATCGTAGACGAGAAGCTCGTTGAAGACATGACCTTTCTCAAAGGCGGTGATGGTGTCAACACCGGCGTTCCTTGTCCACGGTTGAAGACCCTGGATGTATCCTGCGAGCATCTTAGTGTTTCTCCCAGAACGTTGGTGGAAATGATCACTTCACGTTTTAGTCCTGGCGGCACATTGAAATCAGTCTGTATGTGCCTGCCGTCGGACTACGAGAAGATCGAAGAAACACGAAGAGAAGAGTTGGAAAATTTTGTCAATGAGACAATTGACTTTACGATAAAGTACTATATGCCACCCGAATCTGCATCACTCATATTAGGTATGGAATGAAAATACAGTGGTAGTCATTCTCGTGTAACATTTACATTCATTCATGAACTTCCGTATTTCATCGTCTTTTGCTTTTGATAAAGGCATGAAACCTCTTCGTGCATTTCCTTGTACGCTACTTATAAAGCAAAGCGGCAAAGGCATAGCGTCTCCTGCGCAAAAATTTTCTGATGAAAAGAGGGGGACGCGCAGCAACTTTCACTCGAAGCTCAATGGACAGCAAACGAGTTGACGGACAATGCCGAAGCCGGACAGCCACAGCCGCGTCACCACACCAGATCGCTCGCAGCTTTCTGACACGATATACATCCGTCTGCCCGTGATCCCAGTGAGTACTAGTGGTGAGGCCTAACTGATCATATTGTCAACCTGAAGTAACACAATTTTTCGAAAGGGTCCTAGACGACTGCGCGAGATCGATCGGAGCTTACGACGCAAAGATTGCGAGAGTTCGTAAATTGCATCAGTGGGCAATCGGTACTGGATGAGAGTAGCTCGTAAGTCGATTATTTGAGATTTTCAGCCGAGATACTGATATCAATAACTCGATTCTTTTTGGGAAATAGATAGAAATGTCTTCAAAGCTCGCAAGAACCCTCCCCGACGACCTTCTTTACCTCATCTTCAGTCATGCTTTACCATCAACATTTGTCGAATGCTCCATGCCAGAACACGATAACCCACTTGAGGGCTTGGACGTTTACGAAGTTTCTCCGATGAACTTCTCCCTCGTTTGCCGTTCCTGGCGCAACATCGTCATGTCGCAAGGGCGTCTTTGGAGCTCCATCAAAATCAATTTCAAGCTGTCGGAATATAGCGAACCATTTTTAATGGCGCCACCAACTTCACGAATACTCCGGACATGGTTCAGAAACTCTCGAAATAACCCTCTTAATATTCAAGTCACTGGTCGCGTTCCTCGTGATCAGATATCCACATTCAGACACATTCTCAACGTGTTCCTCGAGGAACAGCATCGCTGGAACAGAATTGCCTTCAATATGAGTCACCTCGGTTTACCGTATACGCTCGAGAACATCACAATCGCCACTCAATCTTTGACTTCCGTCCATTTGAACTTCACGGAACACCCGCCGCAGAGACCGATAACTATAGACTTCTCATCTTGTCGCCAACGCAGCGGCGTTGAGCTGGAAATTCGTGGACCACAGCCCCTTCTCCTCGAGAATCTTGAATCACTCTGCCTGTATACTTTTGCAGACCGTGATTTACCCGGTCTCCAGCGACTGCTACTGGCATCTCCCAACCTTCGCTCTCTCGAAATCGGCATACAGGATTTCTCAGTGGTCAATCTGCTGGCAACTAAGACTACTCTTCTCTTCTCTTCCCTCACCCACTTGACGATCGCCTCCGCCACCACCTTTTTGACTCTTGAACTCCTCGCATGGCTCGAATGCCCAAACCTGACACACTTCACGTTCACCGCGCTTCGCTGCATCTATGAAGTAAAACACACAAAAGAATTCTTGTTGGAATTTGAGCAGTTTTTATTTCGATCGCACCCTCAACTACGATGCTTGGCGCTTCAAGTCTACAGGCACTGGGATGTCCATTGGGGGTTCTTTGAACAAGATGACGAGGACGAGTCAGACCAGGCTTTGTCCCAGGAATGCGCTCAAATTACAAGGAGAATATTGAGTGCGCTGGGCAGCCTAAACACCCTGTCTCTTGCGGGTATCACGGTGGATGAGCAGCTCGCGGAAGCGATGGTTCTTCGTAAAGGCGATGCCGGTAGCGTTTCCTGTGGTGTCTGCCCGCAACTGGAAAGCATATGCCTTTCCTGCGAGTACTCCCATGTTTCTCCGGAAACGCTGGTGGATATCATCACTTCACGTTGGGAACTTGGTAGCTCATTCAAAGAGGTGGATTTATGCCTTCCGGGAGATTACGAGAGAATTGAAGAAACTAGGAAAGATGTGGCAAGGTGCATCGGAAGAAGGTCTTGACTTCAAAATTAAGTACTATATGCGGTCATCTACGAATACCTTTGACGTGACAAAAGAGGACATGGTATTACAGTCGGCATTCAATACGTTTTTCAAGTAAGTTTCTCGTTATACGTTATGTAACTTTTTTGGCACTCCGGCGTTTGCAGTTCTACTGGAAGGATCTAAACTCTTATGACGCCCGGTACCAAGGGCTAAGAGTAACTCGAAGATGAAATTGATCGCCCTCTTGTACTTTCCAAGAAATTCCTCTGTTAGGGTGTATGCGCTCGCTTGCACACTCGACAAGTGAAGTCTGTGCTTAGCCTAAAGACATACAGTAATGCAGCAATGATACTGGGTGGGTGAACGGCTCTTCCAATTCGCTCGAGATTTACATGTATTTGCTCTTCTTTCTGGTTCGAGACGCGAAAATTCGTTGTATATGGTAGTGTTTTACCGCCCTTCACCCCACGTTAATAAGTTGAAGAAGAAATTGACAGGAGGGAAAAGGGGGGAAAACGGTTGGTCGAGTTCGGTCAAGGAAACAACGGATCGCGAGATTCGGAGAAAGCCGATGTTGAACAGCCACAGCCATTTCATCCGTGTCACGGTTGAAAGCTGGTTGAAGGACAACGGACGTGCCACATAAAACAACAACCAACCGGTCGTTGAAAAGGTGAGGAAATCAATGCCATTAGCAATTTGAAGGAGATAGCACAAAATGCGCCTAGATCCGCTTTTGAACAACGAGATTTGGCATCCATCCCAGGACATACAAGTCGTGCAGGTGAATTTCTCTTGGAGTTCTATTTCGATGATACTAATCACGATGAAGAGATTCGATAGGGTGGCTGGCCGCAGTGGGCTGAACGGTGACGGCAACAGTTCTCTCACAGCCTGGTTGAAGGAGGGACAGAGGGACTGGCGTATATCGTCGGACAATCTTCGAGAACGCTCTGTTCTTCTCGGCACATATTGAAAGAGAGAAATGGGGGACTGGGTGAGTCAAATGTTTATGGCTTGCTCGAGCCTATCTCTGAATCTGTCCAACAACCGCATCGACAGATCAAGGAAACGCCTTCACAGCACATGAAGTCCCTCTCTGACGATCTCCTTTACCTCATTTTCGACTACACCTTACCATCGACGCTCATTGAGCCTACTTTTCCTCCCATCTCAGGTGGAAATGATGCACCAATTCCATCCGAGAACTCCTCTGACATCCGTCGAATTTCTCCCATGAACCTCCTCCTCGTCTGTCGTTCCTGGTACAACGTCATTATGTCGCAAAGCTCTCTTTGGGGCTCACTTGAAGTTGTTCTCAAGCCTTTGGACGAAGAACATCCTCTCTCTTTGGCGACGGCTTTATGCTTGCTCCGAATATGGTTCAGAAACTCTCAAAATTCCCCACTCGACATCCATCTTTCCATTTCTGGTCATCGCAGACAGTATACCGAACTTGATCGCATTCTTGAACTGCTTGTCGAGGAGCAGTATCGTTGGAATACTGTTTCATTGGATGCGACGTGGTGCCTATTGACGTCTGGGGGAAGCCAGAATATCAGAATGGCGATCAGCACTGGATCATTGACTTTTCTGTCACTGAAATTCGATGACTGCTCACCGAATGTGGTTCCAGTGGCTATCGACTTGTCCGCCTGCTCGCAACTCAGAACTTTAGAACTGCGCCGTGGAGTGGAACTGGCTGACCATGGACCACAACCCGCATGCCCGCAAAACATCGACACCCTTCATCTACATCCTAGCACCAATACGGACGCCCTCGTCATTCAACGAAAGCTTATAGCATCACCCAAACTTCGCGTTCTTGAAATCAATTGCCCAGGATCTGATTTACTTTCAATTGGCGGAATCTTCCTTCCTTCCCTTACCCACTTGAGAATTACCTCCTTCGATTCCGAATGCACTGAAATTCTCAACCTTTTCGAACGCCTTGAGTGCCCAAATCTGACACATTTTGCGTTTCAAGCGAAACGTATCGTCAGCGACCTACAAATCTCGATGGACTTTCTTCTGGGCTTCGAGAAATTCATGTCTCGTTGTCATCCCCCTTTACGGTCGCTGGTTCTTCGGATCTGCTGGCACTGGTACTGGGTAAATTCGGATTGGGACAACTTGCAGATCCGAGAATCGTATCAAGAATGTGGACGGCTGTCGAGGAGAGTTTTAACTCCGCTCAGCGGTCTGGAAAATCTACATCTGTCGGGCGTTATTTTGGATGAACAACTTTTCGAGGAGATGGCGTTTCGCGAAGGAAATGAGAGTTCGGCAACTATTTTTCCGCAATTAGAAAGCATAAAAATCGAATGCAGGCATTTCCGTGTAAGCCCTCAGAGATTGGTGGACATGATCACTACCCGCTGGAGGCAGGGTGACAGGTTGAAGAAAGTGGATTTGCGATTACCGGTGGACTACGAGAGGATAGAAGAAACGCATGATGACTTGCGAGAGTGTATCATAGCAGGGCTTGGCTCTACGGTTCGGTATTTCAAGACGCCTTGGGTGTGCTGAAGCTTGCGATGGTTTGAACTTTCTGTCCAATATCACAAGTAACGTTCCTTTTAAAATTTGTAACCGTTCGGAATTTGCGGACCTCGTTTCTTTCTCCGGTGATCATGCTGTAAACTCTGGCAATACACTAGATCTGGCTGTCCCTTATGCTGGATGATAGGAAGGATAATGGTGACGAGTTTCACAATCCACACATTCGTGTACATGTGTTATTACTTAGTAACTTACCTTGTGTCGAATTGTTGGTTTTACCGGAGAACGCCGAAGCGGAACAGCCATCGGTAAAGGGTGCCAGCGCGTCAGTTCGACTTGAACAAAATCCTGCTCTACCTCAACACAAAAACTTCGTATAAACTCTGAGTCGTATATAAAGTATGTCTCCAGCTTATCCCTGTGTTACCTTGGAAGTAAAGAGGAAACGTATGCGATGAGGAAGGCTACTACGATCGGCAGCGAACGACTTCAACGACAACAGCTTTTGGAAACGTCACGCCGCCCCAGGGACCATTGCATATTGGATGATTGGGCTGGTAGACTGCTGCGATTGAATACGCCAATCTGGTGAGTTCATTCCTGCGAAATTCTCAGAGTGCGACATATATTGATCTTGCCCTATACTTTTTGTGTTTTCAGAGTTCCGAGTCTCATCTTCAATCAAACAGAATCCTCGTAGATCATGGAACACCTTCCCGATGATCTACTTGATCTCATCTTCTGGCTCGCTTCACCGGCAAAATACCCGGCATCTCCTATAGAACTAGTCGTGGATGACGATGGTGAACTAATCGTCCCTCCGGAGGCCAAATACCAGCTAGATATCAACCGGGTCTCCCCGATGAATTTCTCCCTTGTCCGTCGCGCCTGGCGCGATCTCGTCTTGTCTCGAGGTCGCCTTTGGAGTTCGCTCGAGATTCACCTGGAATCGTTGAACGAATCCAATCATCTACTTCTGGCGGCTTTACGAATGCTTCAAATATGGATCAGGAACTCGTTGGACGCCGCGCTTGACGTGCAAGCCTTCGGTCTCGTCTTCTGCGAGCGCATCATCCCCCAGAGCGAAAAGGCGAGAATACTTGATTGTATTTTCAGCTGCCTTCTTGGGGAGCAACATCGCTAGAACAATGTTTCCTTGAGTGTGGTATACCAACGTCCGTGGAACGAAGACATCACGATCAATGCCAAATCTTTAAGAAGCCTGTGTTTGAGTTTTTATGTAGGCCGTCGATGGCTGCTGATCCCCGTGACTTTGGACTTCTCCATCGGCTCGCAACTCGAATTCCTGGATGTGTATCGTGGCGTAAAGTTGATCTTGAACGGGCCACAAAACCTTCTACTTGAGAATCTCACCATCCTTCGTCTCAATATCGGCACAGATTTCAACTCTGATATCTCCAGCATCAAAAAACTGCTCCAAGCATCCCCCAATCTCTATATCCTCGACATCAGGACTAATCTTCCGTATGATCGCCCATCTGGACCCCTACTCGCAACTGGAACTTTCTTACAGTTTTCTTCCCTCGCCAAGCTTACGATTCTTAACGAAGATCAAAATTTGGTCCTGGACCTCATTGGATGGCTTAGATGTCCGAATCTGACTAACTTCAACATTGGCAATCCCAGCTCCAGCGATCAACAAATCACGAAGGAGTTGTTATTGGGTATCGAATGCTTCCTATCCCGTTCGCAGCCCCCTCTCCGTCATTTGATATTAAGCGGGTTGCCTTGGACCGCCGAAAGATTCCAGGCATCGCGCGAAGAATGCGCTCAGCTCCTGAGGAACATCTTACACCTTCTTTGCGGTCTTGAAACACTCAATCTGAAGGACGTCATCGTGGATGATTGCCTCATGGAGGAAATGACCTTTTGCGAAGGGCGTAGGGATGTCGTCTGTCCGCGGCTGAAAATTTTCATGTTTTCCAGTAGTCAAGTCTGTCTTGACCCTCAAAAACTGGTGGACATTTATACTTCACGCTGGGGACGGAGCGACAAGTTGAAGTTTTACTTGTGCCTTCCGAAGAACTACGACAAACTTGGAGAGTTGCGTGTAAAATTGAAGGGCGTTGAGGGATATGGGGAGGAATTTTCCCTTAGAACTCGAACGTTTTAAGAATGCGAATATACTTGGCGAACACTGTTCTTAGGATGTTCAGCACGTACGTTTCCAAAGTTTGTCCACGCATATACTTACTAACGAGGATTGCTGCCCTCAAAAGCTGCTGTACAAGGTATCTCGCCAAGGACACTGTGGCACATTGAGGTCATGTCCTCTTATGCCTTCTGGCAGATTGTTATGACAAATCAGAAGAAATGCGCGAGTCATTGGATATTGGATTCGGAAAGGGCTTCGCGATAACCATTCGGTTGTATTCGTGGCACCAATGCAGCTGGAGGACTCGGATACAATGTTCAGCTTCTGTCGACATCGTATGCTCAGCGCGTAGGTCCGGGCTTTTGTTCACGCATCAATATGCTGATGATTCAAGTTTCCTTTGTCTGCTGTATATTAGGATTTTCCCCGTGGTCGGGATTTCTTTCTTGAATCTGGGCAAGGAACTATTTCAAAGTTTTCCTTTGCTATTGGCAGTAGTATTGCCCTGGTGTGCAATCTCTCCCGCAACGTATCTACTTCACGAGAAGCTCCAAATGAAACCCATGCCAAGTTCGTCAAGGATGGAGCGAGGGTTTGCGCACGTTGTGGAGTTACCGCACGTCATTCATATAGGTGTATACAAAAGGCGAGTTGAGAGGAAACACTTTGCTGACGGTCCTTTCTTTCCAACCTTTAGGCAATGACGTTATTCTCCATTGCATTACTACTGATACTTGGCCTCAGCCACATGTGCTCCGCTTTAGACTCCAGGAACACTTGTACAATTTCAAGGACTACTTTCGATACCATACTTTCATCCACCAATGCTAGCTCAAAAGCTGGCCTCGCCTGGCCAAACGGAAACTTCGATGATTACAAGCAATACACTTCTACGGGGAAAGTGTCTTGGTAAGCCGTAGTTGATAGTTGTTCATAATAAAATCTCTTCGTTAACGGATATTGTATGAAGGTATTATACTTGGTCTCCAAATGTCATCAATGCTGACCTTGAATTCGTCCCAATGCTCTGGGGAGAAGACCAAGTTCAAGCATTCTCATCCACCATCGATGAAACTATTTCTCAGAACAAGGTTTCCGCGGTGCTGGGCATGAACGAGTACGTGACTATTCATCGCACCAGAACGTATGTTCGGATGGGGTTAGGAATTGATTGAAATAGGCCTGAACAGGGAGGACAGTCGAACCTTACACCTGCCCAAGGTGCAGACATGTGGAAGTCGTACATCCAGCCATTAAAATCCCAAGGCTTGAGGCTCGGAACACCCGCTCCCTCCAGCGCACCCAGCGGAAAGACATGGATCCAAGACTGGATTTCTGTCTGTGACGGAGGATGTACTCCTGATTTCGTAGCTCTCCGTTCGTCGTCCATGCCTTCTTAAATTCCATTCGCTAAGGGAGCTTTTTCGAAAGACTGGTATGATATCAACGCGACACAGTTCCAGCTCTATCTCGAGGATTTCCACAACGCCTTCGATTTGCCGATATGGGTGACTGAGTGGGCTTGCCAGGTAATTTACCGCTTCGACGAACTCGACCCACGTCAACTTTTTTTATGTATAAATTCTCCTCCCAAACGCCAGAATTACAATAATGGACCCCAGTGTACACAGGAGGAAGTCGTCGAATTTCTTAATCAGACACAATCGTTTATGGACTCTACTCCTTGGGTGGAGTGGTATGCTTGGTTCGGTGTCATGGAGAATTTGCAAGGGGTCAATTCTGTGGGTCCCAGGGATTCATATTGCAATTTCTACTGATCAGTAATTTGAAGGTCAACGCCATGATGGACCAAAACGGTCACATAACGGCGCTTGGAGAACAATACATTGGAGAGAACGGCGATTCGGTACAGCTATCGCGAGCGATTCGAACACACCCCACACATTTGCAATTGATACTCGCCTTTACTACGATTCTTCTCATGTATATCGTATGACTGGGTTGATACCCGTGATACCTGTAATATACCCCGTAAAACGAGAGTTTATATATCTATGAGAAATAGTCATGCTGAGGGGGTATATCCCCGACACATAAAGTCCCCGACACTCGAAGAGGGAGGGTTCTGTCGCCCCCCTCTGGGTTCAACGCGTGACTCCTTCCTTTCCGTGAATTGTCTCGTCACCCTTGTGTACGCCGATTGGCTCGTGGCCATCACGCCGATGCCCGGAGACTGCGGATTACGAGGGGGGTGCATCGCCGCACATGCGAGCTGTCATTCGGATCTCGTAATCTTTTCATCTTGTTGTTCTCAAGTGGTTCGTCGTTTACTCTGCGTTTACTCGTTGTTCGTCATTCTCAAGTCTCGAGAGTCGAGACTATGAGGGTGACAAGCAGCAGCTGCGAGCACTACGAACGTGCGCTATCCGGGCTTCTCCATTCTCACTGCGTTCATCGCTGAAGAGTCTTTATTTGCCTCTTTTGCCGTTCCATGCAGGAAAGATAGCAGACCATCTTTCAAGCAGACCCTCGCTTCGCACTCTTCATAGTAGCGCAGACTCTTT